>CABHPQ010190561.1:0-35499 GCA_902168405.1 Peromyscus aztecus
ACTGTTAAAAGGCAGTTATAATTAGACTATGACATCATCCTATACTTCTGTCACTCAAAGGAACTTTGATTTTAAACTGAGCAGAGTAATGTTAGAAACTTCTTAACCTCAAGTCAGAAAAACTATATTTAAATCAATATTTAGGTAATGACAGATCAATAAGTAAACCAAAGTCAAATATACATCTACATGTATATATATATATATATATATATATCGTACTCCATTAAGTTTCTGTTCCCTCAATTCTTTCAATAATTCAAATACAGATGAGCCATGATTTATAGTGGCTCAATTTTTATTTTGGTTTATGATGGTACAACAGCCAGACACATTCAACAGCAAATAAACATTGAGTGTGGATCTTAGCAATATGCTACAAGATACTCTTTCATAATACTGGATGAACTGCAGCTCTAGCCATCACCTGATTGCAAAGGAAAGGAAGAAACACTCTAAAGAATTGCTGTTTGGTGTATTGCATTCATTTTCAACTTAGTAGGTTTATCAGGATATAACTCCATCATAAATCCAGAAGTATCTGCACCATTGGTAAGAAAATGCTTGGATTAGATTGGCTCTGAAACCATAATCAGTGTCATGTGTGGAGAAATCTGTGCTGAACTTACAGTGGGGAAAAACCCTTTTAATTAACTCCATTAAAGAGAGGGCACAGGATTAAAGGAATAGGAAGTTTCTGTGCAGATGCAAACATGTGCGACCATACCAAACAGATGCTTAAATGTTACCCTGTTTCCTCGAACAGATGCAATACATAATTCACTGTTCTATTTCAGTAAGCAGCAACTTCATAATGAAAGAAAGAGACACATTTGGCAAAACAAGAGATCATTGATTTTATGAATAAAATTTTGAAGATGAAGCCTTGCACAAAAGCTTGTTACAGTAGTCTTCATACCTGGTGTCTTTTCTTTTAATTGACTAAGTCAAATCAAGTTTAAGTTAAATAAAGTGAACAGAGAGTGAAGTGATTTGGGTTTTGTTTTTGTTCTTTGGTTGTTTTTTTTATCAAGGCAAATCTGCATTGTAACATGTTAATGTAAATTATAGTAGTGAATGTCATATTTCCATCTGTTACAACAATCTGTTAAAATGTACAACTTTTATAAGAAAAATGCTTTATAATCTTTTGAAATATTGTTATTAGCATCATTCTTACAATAAACTAGGTCTTGCCAAAACTGATTCTCCACTATTAACCAATTACCCAGCCTAGCAAAATTTCTTGGTGACATCCCCAAAGTGTATAAATATGCTTTCTCTATTCCTAGAAATGGTTTCATTGTCTCTCTATAACATCTTATATCCTAGTGCATCTGGATTAAATGCAGTTTGTGCACGCAGAAGTCACCACGGGAACTAGAAGCTGTTCATAGCCACATACTAACATAAGAGGGAAAAGAAATCAAGGGGGATAATGAAGCTTTCAAATACAGAAAGGGAAAATTTATTGGATCATTAGGGTTTAGTTTTCCAAGGCATCAGTACTTTTTTAATGAAAGGACCCAACTCATTGTCTTCAATGAAGCATGTGTAGTTTAGCTAACATTCAAAATCCCATTTAACATCTACTTCATCAAACAAATAAAATCACTTTTGTAACTGTAACTCATAAAAACCACAGAGATATGTTATTGAAGGAAGAACAACCACACTTCTCTCTTGCTTATGAACACTGCAGAATATAAATCTGCATGTTACATTCACATTACTGCTCCATCTCCCAGAGATCCACCTGCCTGTGCCTCTCAAGTGCTGGGATTAAAGGCATGCACTGTCAGGATCCTGCTCTCACTCCCATACATACACATTTCAGGGTCTTGCATCTTATGTCATCAGCGGGTGCTGGCGACTATGTACCAGCCTTAAAAAGCTAGACACAGACAACCACCCTCTCTCTCTGCTCCCTGCTCTCTCTCTGTGTACCCTACTCTGCTCTGCTCCCACCATCTTCCTTTGTCTCCAGGCCTGGCTCTCCTCCCTCTTATCCCTTCCTTCCTTCTAATAAAGCTCTTTGTAACTCTGGTAGTCATGACCGTGGCCCATGACTTTTCCGTTGGTAACCAGTTCCGCCACCAGCATCATTTACCTATCATGCGCCATCATGTTTGGCAAAAATTTTTGAAACAAGAATTTAAATTTGACAGAAGAAACAAAACTAGAATTTGAGTGCATTTCAAATGTTGCTTAGTTTAACTGCCTCATTTAAAATCAATTGTTAGAAATCACAATTTGATGTGGATCATAGTATAGATACAAAAATAATTTTACTCAAACCTTCTTGAGTACAATAAAGCTATTTTTATCAATAATTACTTAAAATTCATAAAAATGGTTTACTGTAAGACCATGAAGGTGAAAATATTTTTAAAAACACATAATTATACACATACAGTATAATTATTGAGACAATGTATTAGATGCTGGTCAGTGCACAATGAACTATATCACATCAGAGAGGTGTCTGTCATCAAAAAACTAAAATATATAAAATCATGGGGCTTGACATAGTCAAAGAGAGTAAAAAAATGTGTAAATATCATAGTTTATAGGAAAAAAAACTGGTTATATTCCAAACTACTATTATGAATTTATTTTCAATAACTGCTTCAAAAACTTGCATCATCGGGTTATATGGAAGAACTTCTGTCTCCTCTGGCAGAGTCAATCAGCTTTTAATTTGTTTATCTTTAAGTTTGATTTGATTTTTGAGTCAAGATATTTCTATGTGCTCTAGACTGGCCTGGAACTTGCTAGAAAGTCCAGTTTGGCTGCAATCTCCCAATCATGTTTCTTCAGTCCCCCTCATCCTAGGATTATGGGCACAAAACACCACCTCTGACTCCTCAATTAACTTCTAATATTCTTTTTATCTTCCTTTTTGTTAAATTTCATTATAAATATATTTAATAATTTCCCCTCCTCTAACTCCTCCCAGGTCATCCCCACCTCCCCCATCCACCTAAATTCAAGTTCTTCTCTCTTGTAAATGAAAAAGAACCAAAAATTAAAAACAAAACCAAAAGAAAGACAACCAAAAAACTAAAACTAACCAAAATGAAACAAATACACACACACACACACACACACACACACACACACACACACACACACACACATCTTTTTTATGTTGGCCACCTACTCCTGGTGTGGTTAATATACCCAGTGTCATTCCATTGGAGAAAACTGAAATTCTCCTCCCCAGCAGGTACCAATTGAAAATAGTTTCTTAATTAGGTGTGTGACTTTGTGTCCACTTCCCCTTCTCCATGCTGTGATTTCGTCTGGTTTGAATCTGTGCATGCTCTGTGCATTCTGCCATAGTCTCTGTGAGTTCATACATGTGTCAGTCCTATTGGGTCTAGAAGACATTGTTTCCTTGGTATCTCCCACCACCTTTGGCTTTTATGAACTTTCCACCTCCACTTCTGCATTGATCCCTGAGCCTTGAGAGAGGGGGTTTGAAAAAGACATCCCATTTAGATCAGTATGTGACTCAACCTCTACAGAGAAGCTTCTTCTTGAAGCAGATAGTGGTTAACACAGTGAGTCATAATTGGACAGTGATGTATTTCTAAACTGCTTTGTAGGGTCTCAGACTATTTAAGGTCAGACCGCTCCTGTGCCCCAGGCAAAAGTCACTTGTACCATGCTGTTTTTCCAACATCAATGTATGGCAGCCATTGGCTTACCCTTTTCTTCCCCATGCCATGTAAGATGAATAAAAAGAGAAGAGTTGCTTTCTCTAACTTGCAATTTGTTCATAGTACAATCCCCTCCATTGATCCCTATCCCCATAGATAGAATGTTCAGCATGGAGGGTCTCTAAAACAGTTTGACAATCAAGAATTTCAAATTTTTAATATTAACTTTACATTAATTTAAAAATTTTAATATTAACTTTTATTGTGCATGTAAGTGTTTACCTACATTATATATGTGTACCATGTGCAGTATGGTTCCTGTGGAGGCCAGAAGAGGGCATTGGATCTCTTGGACCTAGAGTTATACATAGTACCTGTTGTGAACACATGGTGGGCACTGAATTTATCAAAAGAGCAGCGAGGGTTCTTAACCCTGGAGTCACCTCTCCACCTCCAATGTGAATATTTTAAAGTAACAATGAAACAAAAAGGTGGAGGCATTATTCTGTAGAAACTAGCAAATCTTAGTAATTAAACTGGCAGATATTATTTTGATGATAAACAATGTTGATTAAAGAGGACAATGACTATAGTTCCCTCCAAGCTCCTGAAGACTCCCAGAATTTGAAAAAGCAACACCATGAATAAAATAAAGAATCAGTGAAAACAGAGTCAAGAAAACTGGTGATGTTAAAGTGAAAGACAGAGGATTTGTTCTGTTTGAAGAAATGAAATGTTTTTTCATAGTGACATAAAGAGCCAGAATAGACCCTCCCTGCATTAGTTTACAAATCTGTTCACTCTTTGTTAAATCCCAACAATACTTTTCATTTATTTGTGTGTCCAGCTTATTCCATGATAACTTTTAGAGACCAAAACTAAGACAAAAACTACTAGAACATATTTTATCTCCATATTCCTATTGAAATAGATTTTAAGTATACTGTAATATAAAATCTTGTAGATACACAAAGTGGAAATGTGCTCACTATTCACTTTAAGGAAATTGTAAAGTATTCTTGCCTACAAAATGTGCATCAGACTTCAAGAATAAGAGGTAACACAGAACATAAATATTAAAGATTCAGTAGAACACATTTCACAAGAAAAATTACAACCATTAGACAAAAGCCACCACAAGTTGTCATAGGACATATATTTGGTTTTAGATACGTTATCAAAACAAGGTTTTACTCAGAAACATGATTGATATGCCCAAGATGTAGAGAACTGGTGTGTCAATGAACATTAAGAGACACTTGGAGATTTGCTGCACAACAAAGCATGTAAGTGCCCATTCTGGGGGAAAGTATTCTGGTGAGGCATTATAAATCCTCTCTTAGAGTTTGATGTTGTCAGAAACAGTCGAGCCCTTTGATCCCTGCTTAGAAAGAAGTTCTTAAGTCCTGTGCTTCAAAAACCCATCAAACTTATATAATAAAACCAGGCTCCAGTTGTAAAAGGCAAAGAATGAAAACATTCTTTGAGAAGCTACTACTGGCTTTTTTCAAGTTTTTTGGTGTTATGTGTTGTTATATAAAGTCTCTCTAGAAATGTAAGAATTAGGTTCAGTTATTCATATGTGATAAGTAGAATTATAAAAATATGTATATCAGTGCTTTTTCAAACACTTTTATGTGTCTGTGCATGGAACTCCGTAGTGTGCATGTGGAAATAAAAGGACAATTTGTGGGAGTTAGTTATCTCTTTCCACTGTGTGTGTCTTGGAGATTGAAATCAGCTCATCAGTCTTGGTGACAAGCACATTTACCCAGTGAGCCATCCCACCATCCTTTTATCAAAGCTATTGACTAAGCATTTCTACGCACCTCGTTTATGTGTGTGTGTGTGTTTGTGAATGTGTGTGTGCACCCACACATGTGCTTGCCTACAGAGAACAGAGGAAGACAATCCATATCATTCTCTGTCAATATCTGCCTTATTCTCTTGAGAAACGGTCTCCCACTGACCCTGAAAGCTTACTATTTCAGGTAGGCTGGCTGGTCAATGCACTCCTTGGGTCTTCCTTCTCCACTTCCCAACACTGACATTACAGGCATTCTGGGACCATGCCCAGCTCTTACATAGGTGTTGGAATTCAAACTCAGGTCTTCATGCTTTCACAGCAATCACTCACCACTAAGCCATATCACCACCTCCAAGCTTCATTTTTAATTCAGTAGTGAAATACACAAGGAAATTTTTAACAATTGAGAAAAATAAGGTTCTCTAGAAAAACATGATTTTAATCAACCAAGACTAAAATGATCTGATAGACAATACATTATATGGGTGGATGGGTAGATGATAGATAGTTTATGTTATTTGTAATATCTCTTTAGGAGTTGAAAATGTGTTTGTCATAAATACATAAAATTATTCTTTGGGTCACATTTATAAAGCTTCATAGATATTAAATGATCCAAGGAGATCTGAATAGAACATATTCTTTAAAATAATGTTTCATTCAATTATATAGAAATGATCGAAATCATTCTGTATGGCCTCTGAGAACAGTTGTTAACAATATAAGCTGTATATTTAAAATACTTTAGTGTTGTGCTGGAGAAATGGGTCAGCAGTTGAGAGTGTATACTGCTCTTGTGGAAGACCTGAGTTCAGTTCTCAGCACTCAGGTCAGGCAGCTCACAACCATCTTTAATCCAACTCCAGGGGTTTGAATTCCTCTGGTCTCCATGGGTACCTGTACTCGTGGGCACATACCTACACATAGACACAGATCTACATATTTAAAAACAATGAAAATGGTTAAAAAATATGTCTTGAAAATATATTTCATTGTACTTCCTTACAATACCTGCTCCACAGGAGGAATTCCATACCTGGTGCTATAAACCTGCCCACAACTGAGTACCTCTGAGGCCCTAGGAGCGAACCAAATGTTCTCTTATTAAATGACTGTGCTGTCAAAACACATTTTACTTATTTATGTTTATACCATAAATTTGTACTACTTCCAACTTTGGTCCAAAAAGCTTCTTTTTGCATTGAGTAGTGATCAATGCACAGACACATAACTAGTCAAAGTGCTGAGTGCAAACAACTCTGGGTGCTCAGATATAAGTGGGTCATCTACATTAACCTCCCACTACTTAAAGACCAGGGACCAGGCAGAAGAAGGGGGTGAAAGAATAAGTGGAAGAGCAATGAAATGGTATTTTCTGGACGTGAAATGGATGTTGCACACATCAAGTCACAGAAGCTATGCTTATCTGCACAAGATTTAAATAAGATTAAACTAACCAAAACTCCAGCAATGCTGAAAGGTACCACCCTAGGTGAAGGGCACTTGGCATTGATGGCTGCTGAGGGATCACTCTCCTTTGAGGACACCTCCTATGGTAGATGCCCTCAAAATTTTTTAATATTTTTAACAAGGATATATCAGGATATTATCAACTTCTTTTGTTATTGTTATTGTTTTGTTTTGTCTTTTGATTCATAAGTCAACTGTTTTTTTCTTTATTAAGAATTTTTATTTTTTATTTATTTTACATACCAACCACAGATCTCACTATCTTCTCTCCTCCTACTTCCCTCCCAGTCTTCCCCCCCTAACCTACTCCCTATTCCCTCCTCCAAAAAGGAAAGGCCTCCAATGGGAAGTCAGCAAAGCCTGGTATATTCAGCTGAGGCAGGTCCAAGCCCCTCCCCCTGCATCAAAGCTGTGCAAGGTGTTTCACCATAGGTAATGGGCTCCAAAAAGCAAGCTCATGCACCAGGGATAGATCATGATCCTACTGCCAGGGAGCTCCCTAAGCAGACCAAGATACACAACTGTCTTGCCTAGTCCAGTCCCATGGAGACTCCATAGCTGTTGATCTAAAGTTCATGAGTTCCTACTAGCTTGGTTCTCTTGTACCCATCATGATCTTTATGCCCCTTGCTCATAGAATCCTTCTTCCCTCTCTTCAACTGGACTCCTGGAGCTTAGCCTAGTGCTTGGCTGTGGATTTCTGCATCTGCTTCCATCAGTTACTAGATGAAGGCTATATGATGATAGTTAGGGTATTCACCAATCTGATTACCATGGTAGGCCAGCTCAGGCACCCTCTCCAATATTGCTAGTAGTTTAAGCCGGGGTCATCCTTGTGGATTCTTGGGAACTTCCCTAGCTCCGGGTTTCTCACTATACCCATGATGTCTCCCTCTATCAAGATATCATTTTCAGTCGGGCGTGGTGGCGCACGCCTTTAATCCCAGCACTCGGGAGGCAGAGCCAGGCGGATCTCTGTGAGTTCGAGGCCAGCCTGGGCTACCAAGTGAGCTCCAGGAAAGGCGCAAAGCTACACAGAGAAACCCTGTCTCGAAAAACAAAAAAAAAAAAAAAGATATCATTTTCACTGCTCTCCTGTTTCATTGCATTCCATCCCTGTTCCAGCTCGACCATCCCTTTCCCTTATGTTCTCATCCCCCACCCACTACACTCTATTGCCCCACCTCAACCGCAGTTTACTCAGGAAATCTCATCTATTTCCCCTTCCCAGTGCAATCCATGTGTCCCTCTTAGGGTTCTCCTTGTTAGCTAGCTTCTCTGGAGTTGTGGGTTGTATTCTGGTTATTCTTTGCTTTACATCTAGTATCCACTTATGAGTGAATACATGCCATGTTTGTTTTTCTGAGTCTGGGTTACCTCACTCGGGATGTTTTCTAGTTCCATCCATTTGCCTGCAAATTTCATGATGTCGTTTTTTTACTGCTAAGTAGTACTCCATTGTGTATATGTACCACATTTTCTTTATCCATTCTTCTGTTGAGAGGCATCTAGGTTGCTTACAGGTTCTAGTTATTATAAATAATGCTGCTATGAACATAGTTGAGCAAGTGTCCTTGTGATATGATTGAACATGCCTTGGGTATTTGCCCAAGAGTGGTATCATTGTCTTTAGGTAGATTGATTCCTAATTTTCTTATTCACTGACATACTGATTCCCAAAGTGGCTATACAAGATTGCATTCCCACCAACAGTGTAGGAGTGTTCCCCTTGCTCCACATCTTCTCCAACATAAGCTGTCTTCAGTGATTTTTATCTTAGCCATTCTGACAGGTGTAACATTGTGTCTGAGAGTCGTTTTGATTTGCATCTCCCTGACTGAATAAGGATGTTGAGAAATACCTTAAATGTCTTTCAGCCATTTGAGATTCTTCTGTTGAGAAGTCTCTGTTTAGTTCTGTAGCCTATTTTTTTAATTGGATTGTTTGGTATTTTCATGTCTAGTTTTTGAGTTCTTTATATATTTTAGAGATCAGCCCTCTGTCAGATGTGGGGTTGGTGAAGATCTTCTCCCATTCTGTAGGTTGTCATTTTGTCTTATTTAACATGTCCTTTGCCTTAAAGAAGCTGCTCAGTTTCAGGGGGTCCCATCAGTGTCTGTGCTACTGGTGTTTTATTTAGGAAGTAGTCTCCTGTGCTAATGCATTTAAGGCTGCTTTCTACTTTCTCTTCTTTTTTTTTAATTTTTTTTGAGACAGGGTTTCTCTGTGTAGCTTTGGAGCCTGTCCTGGAACTCACTCTGTAGCCTAGGCTGGCCTCGAACTCATAGAGATCCGCATGGCTCTGCCTCCTGACTTCTGGGATTAAAGGCATGTGCCACCACCTTCTATCAGGTTCAGTGTAACTGGATCTATGTTGAAGTCTTTGAACCACTTGGACTTGGGTTTTGTGCATGGTGACAGATATGGATCTATTTGCAGTCTTCTATATGTTGACATTCAGTTATGCCAGCACCATTTGTTGAAGATGCTTTCTTTTTTCTGTTGTAGAGTTTTGGCTTCTTTGTCAAAAGTCTGGTGTTCATAAGTGTGTAGATTAATGTCAGGGTCTTCAATTCCATTGGTCCACATGTTGGTTTTTATGCCAGTACCAAGCTGCTTTTATTACTCTAGTTTTCTTTTGCAAGTAGTAATTCAAGCTTAATGAATTTTGAATATCTGTGAGAAGATAAAAGAAGAATAAAAATATTAGGGTGATGAAGAATTTGATGAGAATAGAAAGATAGTGAATCTGAAAGGTAAGATCTGTCTGAAGGGTAAAGAAGTAAAACTACACAATACCAAAAATAAGTCTCTGTCTTAGGGTTTCTATTGCTATGATTAAACAACATGACAGAAGTAACTTGGGGAAGAAATGGTTTATTTCAGCTTAGCACTCCCAGGTCATGCTCTATTGAGAGAAGTCAAGGCAGGAACTGAAATAGAGGCCTTCTGTGGAAAAGTGTTGCTTGGTGACTTGCTCCACAGTGCTTGTTCATCCCTCTTTCTTATACAAAGCAGGACCACCTGCCCAGGAATGGTAAAACCCCCAATGGGCTGGACTCTCCCACATCAATCACAAATCAAGAAAATACCACTACTCACTTGCCTACAAGTCAATATAGATGAGGCATTTTCTCAGTTGAGGTTCCTCTTCCCAGATAACTTGCCAAAGTCATGTTGTCAAAAACCAAACAGCCATCTAATTGGTGAGCCAAGAAAGTTGCCCAAATTCCATTGTTCATTCCCTACTGGTTATCTACTTGCAATTAGCTCATTCAGCACCTCCTGTATCACCCTCCCGATCTAGACACAGTGACCCAGCCACCAGTTCTAAAGCAGACCTCACTCTGCTTGCATACAGTGCCTCATTTACAGAGTAACACTGTGCATGGAAGCTCATCAAATGGTCTGATCTAATTATGTCACATACCCAGTCTTCATGGTGTCCTGGCACATCGTTGGACCCAAAGGTAAACAAATCTTCACAGAGATACCGAAAAGGGGCTCAGCTCAAAGATTTCCACATCTAAAGTGGGACACAGTCAGTGTTGCTGTGCCTCTATACATCAATAAATGAAAACCAGATTGGCTATTCCTTCAAGTAGTTCTTATTAAGCTGGTACTAGAGGACCTTCCTGTGCCCACAGTTAATTTAACCTGCTCCAAACACGTGCTAACCCCAGATTCACTATAGCAACATAAACAATACCATTAATACAAAATTTCTCCTTTGAAACATGAAAGAAAATAGATATACTTGATAGTGTGAAATAACAGAAACCAGTTTAGTAAGAATTACATAATCCAGAAAAGGGTTATCAAAGTCTAGAGGGCTCCATGGATGATATGTTCGAGAATTTCTTAAGAAAATGATGGAGTGTAAACTGGGCCTTGAGGCATAGTCAGTATCTCAGAAAAGTGAGAAGGTACAGTTTATTACAAGTTAGAAAATGGTAAGAATAAGGTTGTCTCCTCATGAACCTGGTTCATAAGTCATGGAAATTGTCTCCAAGCCAAAGCTGCAGAATGTACAGACAATTTCTGCCTCAGACAACTTCAAATGACTCTCATGGTTAATAATAGGCAACTGATCATCAGCTATAGGTCGATATCATACGAGAACTCTATTTTTTAACTTTTTTGGCCAAATATTATGCTTACCACTTGGGATACAAATGTGAACAAAAATAGCAACGCTTCCACATTGCTGGATAGTAAAGGCAACAGATTTTAATCAAAGACACCACATATTCTGATGTGACCACAGAATATTAATAATCACTGGCAAACACAGAAAGCATATTAACTGAGGACAAAGTGACTCAAATTTCAGTTCCTCTACTCTGCAATGTCCCATGTGGAAATGGAAAATGTCTATACTTAATAAGACAAAGAAGTAAAATATTAATCTCAAAGATTTAAGTAATTTAGGGATACAAATTTAAGTCCAGTTAGCTTCAATAATCATTTTTTTCAAATGCACAAAATGAGACTGGCCTGCTTTTCAGATAGAAATTTAATCAAGGATTGAATTATTATCTTCCTGAAGCATTTATTGTAAGGATTACAGTGAATAATCTACAAAATTTCCTTTCAAATGTCAGTGAGTTAATTCATGATTTATATAGGCAATGTGATTATGAAACTAACAATAAACATTGATGATTCCTCCACAGAGATGTGTGCAAAAATCCCTATAGGCTTGAACAGATACATGGCTTTCCCTTGATCATTTTATTTTTAGCATCTTCCAAAAATCTGTACTTAGAAGCTACTTTGTTGATTTATTCCATGTCCATATTTATCAATTCAGGGAAAATTTAAAACATTTGGCTTTCTTAAGCATCTTTCAAATGTTCAACATATTCTGCATCAAATTACTATTCATCATCATTTCTTCAAAACCTTAAATTAAGACTTGATTTTAATTACTTCTCAATTATATCTTGCACTACTCCTTTGAGTTAGTTAATTTAAAAGAAGTGAAGTTCCTGGGAAGGATTAGCTTTAGATTTAGCTTCTGTTGCAGTTATGAAATAGCTCCCCCAAACAAGACACTTACATGTAATTTGTTTTCTTTTTTTATTACTTTCCTCTCACTTGTCACCTTAAATTTCCAAGTACACCGATTCCTTTTCAAAAACAATATATAGAAAATAATAAGGATTCATTAGCTGTCACAGATATAAGCACAAAATAGAGTTAGGTGAATATTGAGATAGAAGGCCTTCCTTCTGCTTATTCTAACTATAGTTGCAAGATCTGAGATAGTATGAAAAATATTCATAAATGTTCACTATTTCAAATTAAAAGCTTTATAATCTGATCATGTGCTTCTCAACTCCCTGTTATAATTTAATTTCATCAAGCAAGCATACATAAGAATAAGAAAAAAGGTGGAGGTAGGGTAGTAATCCAACGTGTTGCAGGCACAGTTATAACAGTCTATATGTATCAGGTAACTTCATTCTACCCCAATTCTAGGGGAAATGTTCTATATTTTGTCATCATATAGAGGAGAAAAATGGTAGCACATCAGTAGCATAATGTGTTAGCTTGATTTCTATTGTTGTGATAATCACCATGGTAAAAGCAATGGTGGGTGGGTTGTCTTATATTTCCTGATCATAGTCTATCACACAAGTAATTGAGGGCAGGCACTCAAGTAGGAGCAAGTCAGGAAGCAAGCAGTGACCATGCAGGAAAACTTGTTTCCAGGCTTATATTCAACTATCCTTACACAGCCCTGACCACCTGTGCAGGGATGGTACAGCCCAAAATGATACTTTTACAGGACCTCAGAAAACATGTTCTTAGTCACATGCCATTCATAATTTTTCTAAGTTCCACTCCTATCTAGAAGTAAACAGACAACTCTTTCATCCTGCTTCTCCAGCTGTGATCAAAGAACACTGTTTTAAAACACCACGTGTCTGTATGCTGGTGAACTAATAACCACAGACAACTACTCCTGGATCATCTTTGCAAAGGGCACAGTGAGAACTTCCAGTGAGGAAGATTCCCAGTGAACACAGGGCTGCCGATTTTAGAACAGCACAGGCTTCTTCCCCTCTCAAGGAGACAGAGAACTACCTAAGAGGAATGAAACCTGAAAGACGGGCCTTCTTGTTCAAAGTAGGAAAGCAGCAGAAACTAATAAGCACAGAACACATAGACAGCTGTGAAAGTGTCTCCAAAATGGCTTGTCACTAAAGACAAGCTAAGAGCAGAATGGAATTTCAAGACTCTTTCAGGCAGACTGGATTTTTAGGAGGCTATCAATTGGTGAGACAGGGTGAGTGAAGAGGCTGAATCACAACAGCCCCGGAGCTGCCAATCTTAGATGCCTGGAAGGAAGCAAAGAATCGAAAATGCTTCATTAACCGACACATGTTACTGTAAGAGTTGCTGTAGGCCTGTAACTCAAGTATGCGGTGTCTTCAGCAACAGAGTCTTAAGGGGAAGTTCATGGGAGACGGTAACCAATAGTAGGTAATAGCCTACTATTTCTATGGAAACTCACTGGCCAACAACTCCTAAAAGGTAAGCTATTTCTGTCAGTGGGTTTCCTATATATTCTCCTGTAGCTGGTAGTGGTATTGTCACCCCATTATAGGGTAACTTCACTTTAAGTCCATCCGTGTGTGTGTGTGTGTGTGTGTGTGTGTGTGTGTGTGTGTGTGTGTTATGAAACCTCTGGAGTATTCGATTTCCTTAAGACTTTTTCAAATGGCCTTTAGTGTTATTTATGCTTCCCATATTCTCTTCTCTACCCTGCTTTCACATCCCCTACCCCAACTAAATGCCTTCTGTTCTGTTATTCCCCCTTTAACTTTTTATATCACTGAGTTCTATCTTCTTCTCCTGGAAGTCCTCCACCCACGGCCCTTAACTAATTTACTGACCTTTATGAGCAACCCAAATGGAACACATATCTCAAGATTCAAGGCTGATATCCACAAATGAAAGAACATATGTTACCAAAAGACTACTTTGGTTCCTCTCATATGAACCAATGTAGTCCAGTTGAAACTCCTCTCTCAAACAAAATGAAGACTAATATGAAGGACTCCATACAAGGCCTTACTAACATGCCAAAATGAAAGGATTGAAGGGCCTGAGAGTTAGCTTGGCAGTTAAGAGCATTTATTGCTTTTGCAGAAGACCCAGATTAAATTCCCAGCACCCACACGGTGACTCACAACCAACAATAACTCTAGGTCCAGAGGATTCAATACCCTCTTCTCAACTCCCAAGGTACTAGACATTTTCTTGAAAGAAAGAAGGAAAGAAAGAAAGAAAAGGAATGAGTGAAAAAAACAAGAAAAGTGAGCAACTTGCAGAAAAAAAAATGGTGACAAGGAAAAAGTGAAAAACCTGAGTGTGCAACCATGAATTTGGTAAATGGAAGAAATAATCTGAAACACCAAAAGCTCAAAATAGAATAGCATGAGGTCTTGAAAAAAGTAGTTAGAACCCAGAGAAATGGGAAAAACAGCATGGCAGAGCTTAGAAGTGGGAGGAAATCAATGCCATAATACAACTGAGATCCACATCTGATACACGATAAAGTAATAAAAAGAATAAATACAGCCACTGTTGCAATAAAGGGTCTGAACAGTAGGGTTGAACAAAGGAGCCTCAGTGAACTATTTTTTAAAGAGGAATTAAAATGAGTAATTAGAAAATAATGTCTATGAGAGAGAAATAAAATTCCAATAGATGCAAAATTAGTATCATTCAAAACAAACCTACTGTTAAAAAAAATAAAGGTTTAGATGAAGAAAATTTAGAAATTTCAAGTCTTAAGTATATAGACTCACAAAATATGGGCACTTCCAGGGGAGGAAAACCACACACACACACACACACACACACACACACACACACACACACACAAAATGTTTAACACAAAGGCCTGAGTGAAGTTCCTGGTTTCATCTTGAAGCTGAGAACAGGGAGAGAAGCCTCATTTAAAATTGATAGGCCAAGTACTTTAATTTAAAGTTTGAAAACACTCAAAACTTTGAAAGCAGTGCAATGACATGGAACTGGAACAGAAGAGAAAAATATAGAAATGTGATTATTTTACTGCTAGAATGAGAAGCCAGTGAACACTGTTAGAAGACAGAGAATAAATATACCACATAAATATATAATTATAAATTCAATCACAAGTGTAAAATATAACTACAAATGAATAATTATGAATAAATTATATCAGATAAGAAAGCAATAGAACAAATTCAAATTGTATTGCAAAATTTCTAAATTAGAACAAAAATTAAAGAATTCAATAATATGCAGACCCCAGCAGCTGGCCAGCAAGTGAGAGACCTGCAGGCAGGCTGCACCACCCCCACTGCCACCCACTGGACTCTGTTCCCACAAGACCCACTCTGCCTCCCAAGCCCACCTAACCCAGCATCTTCCCCACAGACAGCCCTTCTCCGCAACATCAGCACACCCTATAGGCACAAGCACCACCCACACCATTGGAAGTACAGCAGCCCCCATAGGCACAAACACCACTTACACCAGTTGGAAGAACAGGTGGATAAATGCTAGTGTAAGATACATTCAGCAACATAAAGGGCAATATGGTACCACCACGACCCAGTGGTCCTTACAACAGCAAGACATGAACATCCCAACACAGATGAAGCAGAAGAAAATGACCTTAAAAATAACTTTATGAAGATGATGGAGGCCCTTAAAGATGAAATGAAAAATCATCTTAAAGAAATTGAGGAAAAAACAAACAAAAAATTAGAAGAAATCAATAAATCCCATAAAGAAAGCCAAAACGCCAAGAAAAAACAGTCAAACAGGTGAAGGAAACAGTTCAAGACTTGAAAATTGAAATAGAGTCAATAAAGAAAACACAAACCCAGTGAACTCTGGAAATGAAAAATCTAGGTAAGTGAACAGGCAGTATAGATGCAAGTATCTCCAGCAGAATACAAGAGATGGAAGAGAGGACCCAGACACTGAAGATATGATAGAGGAAATAGATTCACTGGTCAAAGAAAATGTTAAATCCCAAAAATTCTTAACACAAAACATCTAGGAAATCTGGAACATGATTAAAAGACCAAACTTAAGAATAATAGGGATAGAAGAAAAAGAAGAATTCCAACTCGAAGGTACAGAAAATATATTCAACAAAAATTACAGAAGAAAACTTTCCCAAACTTAAAGAGGGACATGTCTATATAGGTACAAGAAGTTTACAAAACACCAAATAGACTGGACCAGAAAAAAGTTCTCTTGCCACATAATAATGAGAACACTAAACATACAGAATAAAGTTAAGAATACTAAGAGCTGCAAAGGAAAAAGGCCAAGTAACACATAAAGTTAGACCTATCAGAATTACACCCAACTTCTCAATGGAGACTCTAAAAACCAGAAGGACCTGAACAGACATTTTGTAGACACTAAGAGACCATAGATATCAGCCCAGACTACTACATTCAGCAAAACTTTCAACCACCATAGACAGAGAAAACAAGATTTTCCATGATAAAAGCAGATTTAAACAATACCTATCCACAAATCCAGCCCTACAGAAAGTACTAAAAGGAAAACTCCAACCTGAGGAAGTTAGTTGTACCCATGAAAACACAGGCAATAGATAATCTCACACCAGCAAAATCCAAATAATGGAAACACACACACACTGCTGCCAACAAAAACAAAACCAAAAAAATAAAAGGAATTAATAATTGCTGGTCATTAATATATCTTAATATCAATACACTCATTTCATCTATAAAAAAACACACAGGTTAACAGAACAGATATGAAAACAGGATCCATCCTTCTGCTGCATACAAGAAACACATCTCAACCTCAAAGACAGACATTGCCTTAGAGTAAATGGTTGGGAAAAGACTATCCAAACAATGGACCTAAGAAACAAGCTGGTGTAACTATCTTAACATCTAACACATATTAAACCCCACACACTAATAGTGGGAAACTTCAACACCCCTCTCTGAACACTGGACAGGTCTGCCAGACAGAAACTTAACAGAGAAACAAGAAAACTAACAGGTGTTATGACTCAAAGGGACCTAATAGACATCTATAGAACATTTCACCCAAACACAAAAGAATATACATTCTTCTCAGCACCCCATGGAACCTTCTCCACAATTAACCACGTACATGGTAACAAAAAAAAAATCTCAACAGATACCAAAAAAAAAAAAGAAAAAAGGAACCTCCCCCCCCGTATCTTATTAGATGACCATGGGCTAAAGTTAGAATTCAATAACAACACAAACTGCAGAAAGCTGACAAACTCATGGAAGCTGAACAACTCTCAGCTGAATTACCACTGTATCAAGGAATGAATAAAAAAGGAATTTAAAAACTTCCTAGATTTCAATGAAAATGGATGCACAACATACCCAGACATATGGGAAACTATGAAAGCTGTGCTAAGAAGTTCATAGCACGAAATGGCTACATAAAGAATTTGGAAAAATCGCACACTAGCGACTTAAAAGCACACCTGAAAGCTCTAGAACAAAAAGAAGCATACTTACTCAGGAGAAATAGACCACAGAAAATGATCAAACTCAGGGCTGAAATGAATAAAATAAAAACAAAGACAACAATACAAATAATCAATGAAGCAAACAATTGGTTCTTTGAGAAAATTAACAAGACAGACAAACCCTTACCCAAACTAACCACAAAGCAGTGAGAGAACGTTCAAATTAACAAAATAAAAAATGAAAAGGAGGACATAACAACAGACACCAAGGAAATCCAGAGAATCATTAGTTCATACTTCAAAAACCTGTACTCCACAAAATTGGAAAATCTAAAAGAAATGGATAATTTTCTGGATAGGTACCACATACCAAAATTAAATAAAGACAAGATAAAAATTTAAATAGACCTATAACCCCTAAGGAGATAGAAGCAGTCAGTAAAAGTCTTCCAACTAAAAACAAGCCCACGCAAGATGGTTTCAGTGTAGAATTCTACCAGAATTTCAAAGAAGAGTTAATACCAATGTTCTTCAAATTGTTCCACACAATAGAAACAGAAGGAACATTGCCAAACTCTTTTTAGGAGCCTACAGTTACCCTGATACCCAAACCACACAAAGATGAAACAAAGAAAGAGAATTACAGACCAATCTCCCTCATGAACATTGATGCAAAAATACTCAAAAAAATACTGGCAAACAAAATCCAAGAACACATCAAAAAATAATCCACCATGATCAAGTAGGCTTCATCCCAGAGAAGCAAGGATGGTTCAACATATGAAAATCTGTCAATGTAATTCATCGTATAAACAAACTGGAAGAGAAAAACAACATAATCATCTCAATAGATGCTAAAAAAGCCTTTGACAAAATCTAATACCCCTTCATGATAAAGGTCTTGGCGAGATTACGGACACAAGGAGTATACCTAAACATAATAAAGGCAATTTAAAACAAGCTGACAGCCAACATCAAATTAAGCAGAGAGAAACTCAAAGTGATTCCACTAGAATCAAGAAAAAGACAAGGCGGTCCACTCTCCCTAAATCTATTCAATATAGATTGAAGCTCTAGATAGAGCGATAAGACAACAAAAGGAGATCAAAGGGATAGAAATTGGAAAAGAAGAAGTCAAACTTTTGCTATTTGCAGATGATATGATAGTATACATAAGTGACCCCAAAAATTCTATCAGGTAACTTCTGCAGCTGATAAACTCCTTCAATAATGTAGTGGGATACAAGTTTAACTCAAAAAAATCAGCAGCCCTCCTATATACAAATGACAAACAGGCTGAGTAAGAAATCAGAGATACATCACCCTTTACAATAGCCACAAATGATATAAAATACCTTGGGGTAACACTAACCAAGCAAGTGAGAGACCTGTATGACAAGAACTTCAAGTTTTTAAAGAAAGAAATTGAAGAAGATATCAGAAAATGGAAAGATCTCCCATCTCATGGATAGGTAGGATAAATGTAATAAAAATGGCAATCTTACCAAAAGCAATCTATAGATTCAGTGCAATCCCCATCAAAATCCCAACACAATTCTTCACAGAACTGGAAAGAACAATACTCAACTTCATATGGAAAAACAAAAAACTCAGGATAGCTAAAACAATCCTGTACAATAAAGAAACTTCTGGAGGCATCACCACCCCTGACTTCAAGCTGTACTATAGAGCTATAGTAATAAAAAAACAGCTTAGCTTTAGCATAAAAACAGACACATGGACCAACAGCATCAAATTGAAGACCCTGACATTAATCCACATACCTATGAACACACGACTTTTGACAATAAGCCAAAACTGTACAATGGAAAAAAGAAAGCATCTTTAACAAATAGTGTTGGCATACCTGGATGTCAACATGTAATAGATTGCAAATAGATCCATATCTATTGCCATGCACAAAACTCAAGTCCAAGTGGATCAAAGACCTCAACATAAATCCAGTTATACTGAACCTGATAGAAGAGAAAGTGGGAAGTAGTCTTGAATGCATTGGCACCAGAGCTCACTTCCAAACTATAACACCAGAGAACAACAATTAATAAATGGGACCTCCTGAAACTGAGAAACTTTTGTAAGGCAAAGGACACGATTAATAAGACTAAATGACATCGTAGAGAATGGGAAAAGATCTTCACCAACTGCATATCTGACACAGGGCTGATCTCCAAAATATATAAAGAACTCAAGAAACTAAACATCAAAATACCAAACAATCCAATTAAAAATGGGGTAGAGACCTAAATAGAGAATTCTCAACAAAAGAATATTAAATGGTCAAAAGACATTTAAGGAATTTCTCAACATCTTTAGTCATCAGGGAAATGCAAATCAAATGACACTGAGATACCATTTTAACACCTGTCAGAAGGGCTAAGATCAAGAGCAGGTTCACAAAATACCACATGAGAATATCTCGGGGTAAAGTATTTGGTATTATAATGAGCAACTTTAAGTCTTGGTCATCTACAAAGAGTGAGTCAGGATAACCCAGTAGTCTTGTCTGGTTCCTTGTGTGTTTACCAGGAGAATACTATCTGAAATTTAAAAAAAAAATGGTATTTAAGGAATAATAACAGTCATTTAAATGGGCAAAACACACACACACACACACACACACACACACACACACACACACACACAGTCACTAAAAGTTGGATATCCCTAAAGTTGCCTTATAGTTAACATCACTTCAGTGTTAATAAGTTGGTTAATGAGAACACTTAGTAAAATGCTAAGTCAATGACAGAATTTATGAACTCTTTGCTTTTAAATTGAGTATATAAATTGGGACAAGTAAAAATTGAAAACTATCTGATAAAACTCTATATAGTCATGAAAGAGATGGGTGGAATGTGTGCTAACTTTCTTACAAACATAATTTATCCTACTTCTGGTAAATTTTCCTATCCAAAACCAAACAAATAACTGGAAAAATAATTATATCTTTTAGAGGGATGAATTTTCATCAAAATTTGGTAGCAGATGAAATCTGCTCAATATGAGTTTAGAGGTTAAATTGTTATTCATTACTAAACAAGAGATATTTAGCGACAACACCTTCATATTGATTTAAAAACTACAACCTTCTTCAATAAAGCATGTTGTAGCAAACATCACTTTCTTTTGAATAATATTCTCATCCTTCTCTCATCAGCCTAATCAAAGATTAAATCCAAACATATCACTATAGCTTTATGTGAGACAAAATTCACAATTTACAAAAAAGACCTCACATAGAAATATATAAAAATTACACAATTTACTTGGCATAGAAATGTAGGTGAAATATGATTATAAAGTTTCTTATAAACCAACAGTTCTGTCTCCCCATCTAGACTTAGAAAATAATTATGTATAGCAAGTATATACTATAAATTATTCAATGCATAGCATGTATATACTGTAAAATACTCAATGACTACATTCTAAAATAGCATCTCTACAATAAAAAATACATATCAATCCTTTAGGTTGTGCTAAAAGAAAAATATGATTCTCTTTACATGAATTCTCTTGGGATGCTCTTCTCAGTAGAGTGTCCCTAAACAGAACTGGGCTAGGTTTTTGTTGCTCTAGAAAATACCTAAAATGACAACTCAAAAGAAGAGCTCATGATCTCAGTCCATGGTTTACTTGCCCCATGTGCATGTTCATGAACCTGCACTTAGTAAATTGATATGTGTTATATAATCCAGGACTCTTTAAAGAAGTGGCTATGGGTTTTTACAATAAGACCTTTAGAAATTCAAGCAACCACTATTATTCTCCCTAATTTATAGATGATAAAGCAGGAGCATTTGACTTTTTCAAAATAAACTGTTTGCTGAAGCTTTGCTCTCATGAAGAAGTCTATGCTATGTGAAACCATTAATAATGACTTGGTAATTCTTATCATATTTTAGGAATATTATCTTTAAATGTACTTGCTAAGTTATTGTTCACTATTGCTACTGTTAGGAGAATGAATCACATCATTTGATCCAAAGTGTAGACAGGTGAAAGAAGCGTAAATAGATAAGTCAAGAGTTGTATATGTATTTTTATACTTTGTACTTCAAATTTTTCTCATGATTCAGGAAGTGAGAATTGCAGTGGGTTTCATAAATAAGATGAATTAGAAGAACTCCATGCTTCTCACAGTCGAGAAACCCAGACTGTATAATTGCACACTCCAATGACAGAGATTTGAATGAGTTGTTTGTGAAGTTCATGAAAATATTCAGGAGTCATTGAGGTTTAGTCACTAAGGTCTACACAATTAGATTAAAAACATCAGCAACTAATTACTTTAATGAATGAAATAATAATAAATGTATAGGGTACTGTTAAGTTTTCTATATCTGTGACTACAAGTGTTGAACCACATTTTCCAATCCATTGGTAGGAAGCCAATTTGATCTTTAATAGCTTGCAGAACAGAGGAGTCTATAAGTGCCTCCTCTCAAGCAGCCATCTCCAACACAGTTTTGTTGAATAGAAAAACACAATTGCATTGTAAAATTTTTGATATGATTCTGCCCACATATTCTCCTGGGTATCTGGCTCTACTGTCATTTCCACTGTGTCTAACCATTCTAAGTGCCATATAAAGCCACAGGGGTATAACAAAGCTTTACAAGACTGTATGCTCTTTTAGTTTTCAAAAGATTAAAAGATATTTTAGATTCAAAATATGATGTCATGTGATGACAGTGGTCATTTGCCAAACATATTACACACTAAAGAATTTATGTCTCATTTAATTTATATAATAATCTTCAAAATTATATATTATCATTTTTAATGAAAATGAATAACTAAGGCTTAAAAGTGTTTAGGTAAATCTTCCTTTAGTTATCAAATAAAAGAAAAGAAAAGCAGATACTCAACAAGCTAGACCTTTGCAACTTGGGACTGATAGCAGCATATCTGGGTCCTTGCTCCCTGGAATTCAACCCTGATTTTTTTTCTACTCTCAATCCTGTCCTTATTGATACCCCAGTCACAAGCCTCATGCAACCTATAGAGCAATCACCCATGTGGCTCCATTCATAGAAAGATCTCACTGAAAGGAGTAACTGTCCAAACAGGCAAATGCTTCCTCAAAAAGCATTAAAGATGTGGACCAAATCCCATACTAAACTTGTTTCCAGTACTGGATTATTCTACCACCTAGCAGTGCTTTCAGATACCATTGTCCTCACTACTACTGAGAATTGCCAGTAATGTAAGAGTATGTGTTGTGATCAATAAATATTAGTCTGTCATACCTACCAATATACAAACTTATCTACAAGGACAATAATATGAGAAATTTATTCTTTTCTCTTCCTAGTTATAACTGTTATTCATAAGGATTCATGAATTTATGACTCTTCCTAAATCCAATGAGAAATGATATTTTATCTGGTAAATAAAGCATGATATTTTATCTGGTAAATAAAGCATGTTTAGTTTTTACATGTCTATAATGTGGAAGTGAGTAACTTCATATTATTTGAAAAGAAAGAAAACAACAACTAAAAAGAAAACATTGTTCCTACCAAAGGAACTTTTCTTTTCCCTCAAGGATCAGCAGTTCTTTATTTGTCATCAGAAGAATTTGGTAGATATGTGTCATACCTAAAGAACTCTCATCACTATGGAGAAGGTAACTTCACATTCCTGAAAGGGATACTAATAAGTTGTTTCAAAGCTCTGATCCTAAGGTCCTGTATTCTCCATCACAGGCAAATTTGTATTCTTCATACTTTTCATTCAAAAAAATAAAACTCTAGTTGAAATACCTCCTTGAGGTAAATTCTACCAAAATATAGTTATGTGATTTTTTTTAAGAATATTTCCAAGGCCCAGCTATCATGTTCACTCCTCTAGGACATGCTAATGAATAATTCATCAAACCCACATCTTAGGAGAGTCAGAACTGTGTTATACATATATGAATTACATGTTGAAATCATCCAATTTGTAATATACAAAGCGATCACCAGAATTTTTATTAATAGAAAAAAATAACTGGTAAAAACAAAGGAACTACAAGCAATGGAAACTATTACATTGGATTGTCCTCAGAAACAATAGCATCTCTCCCCATCCTCTGGACCTAGAATCCTAGATGTTCTTCAGAATTCCTCTCAGCATCTTCCAAGTGAAAAAGTGCTGGCCAGCGGCACTTGCATACAATTTGAGAGACAGAATTAAGCACTAATAATATTGTTTCTCCTTTGCAGGGGACAAAAATTACAAAGCTAATTGGTTTTAGCTAGTGAAATTGGGTATTTTGCATAATCCTCTGGGTGGTTTCCTAGGAGTCACATTAGCTATATTCTGGAGGCAAATATAAACATAGCCAGGTTATCCTAAGACTTTAGAGACTTCCTGAATACTAGAACACCTGAAAATATACAGAAATATTGTCCTTTGTTCCCCAAATCTTGCTGCTGTCATCCTAAGTGTCTAGTTATCTACACTGATTCTTGTTATGTTTAAGTGTTTAATCTACACTCAGTAGTTTTTATTGTGTTCCTGACAAAACTTTCCATGATGCATGCTGTAGTTTTTTAACTATCATCTTCTGAACAGACTTCATCCACTGGAAGATAAATTACTCCATGTGGCTGCTGACTTGTTTAAGCCCCTGTGTTTATTTACCTGAGTTACAACCTCTGCATGCTGCTCCACACAAGGTATTACTACTCAACCCAAGATGTATTTATATCTTCTATTCTCACAGCATTTCTTCTTGAACCACATGAAGAGGGGAGTAAATGCCGTGGCTCTCATTCTCCAGATCTTAAAAAAAAAAAATGTAGCACAGGAAGGAAGAATAATAGGTGTAAAAACAAGAACCAAAGTAAAACAGAGTAGCCCACACCAGTGAAAGGCTGAATAAACCTTGCACCTTTTCATTTGTCTGTCCCATCTTATGAGTCAATAATGTAGTTGACAGTCTCCACCAGAAGATTTCAGTGCAGTCACTGGTTTTTCTCAGTGGAAAGAGAACAAGCCCATGGGATAAAATAAAAGTGTCCTACAGAAAGTCTTTGGACTGGATCTCTGTGCACTAAGACATTTCTCTTAGTTGATCATCTTGCCTGTGAGACAATCCAGATGCCTAGCGAGCCTGAGAAAGTCCAAAGACTTTCAAAATATGAGAACTGGCATTAAATTTAAAATTTAAAATTCCAATTTTTATCTCACTTCTTTTCCTATCTCTGACTTTGTATTGTTTACTATTTATCTGAGCCTTCAACTCATCTTCAAAAAGCTTTATTTCTAAAGTCCATTCTACCTCTATTATTCAGGCATCAGAATAATACAAACAGGGAGTATGTGGCACGGAGATTTCTTTCTGTTCCTCTTGCCAGTGTATTCTAAGCAATCCCAGAACTCCCCTTGACACCTAGAAATGCACCACTACCCTTTATGAGGATATTTTAAGTCCAAATAGACACGTTACTTTTCAGAATTCATATATTCAGTATTATAAGTACTATTTCCAATCAAAACTAGTAAGATATTTTTGTGCATCTGAAGCAAAATCATGCTGAGCCAGGTCATCTGCCTTAGAGGGGCGACTGGCTCACTACCTGTTAAGTGCACAGAAACCAACAGAGGCATCTTCTAGAGCTTTCCAAGAGCTCCACCAGGGGGATACGGATTAACACTATCTCCTTATAAAAAATATAAACACATCCTTTATCTTTGAATATACAGCCATCTAAATTTGGAAACTCATTCTCATGAATATTTAAGTAATCAGTAAGCAGTAGTAATCATTCCTATTTTATAATTAAACTAGATGGGTCTTATTTTTAATTTGGGGTAAGTTTTTTCTCTCTCTCTCTTTCTCAGGCAATCAAAGCAAATCTTGATGAATGTGTGATTTATCTAGTAAGAAACATCTACCAAAAGAAGACACTATGCTTTGTGGGTAAAAGTGTATTAAATCAGATAAATTTTGACTGGTATAATTGTAAACATCGCCGATTAGATGGAAAGGATTCCTGGCATTTGGGAGCCAAGGAATACCACAAAGTCACCATAAATGTAGCAGCTTACAACCCTGCTCCTGGGAAAGGTTTCCCCAATGTAACAACTCTGCCCCTACGGGCAAGTTCTTATAGTTCTGCTCAAGTCTGCTCTGGCGAAAGATGTTACTTCTCTGCTCCACTCCGAAATGGTCTTACCTATAAACCTCATTCCAGAGATTTATTGGGAGGGAAGAATCCAGGAGGGTGACTGCCTCTGCCAAGGTGGAAAAAGGCAGCAGCAAACTGAACAGGTTTGGGCTTATATAGGGCTTCTTAGGGGTGGAATTTTTCCGGGAAGAAGATTCTCAGTGTGAGGACTGGTCAGATTACAATCCCCTTGACTTGAACAAACTCAGATAGGCTAGATTTCATGCTCAGGGATTGGTTGGTTTTCTGTTCAGGGGTTGGTTGGTATTCCATCTCAGGCTCTGGTTGGTTTTGTGCTCAGCTGGTCAGGGGCAGATTTGGCTTTGGTTTCAGAGCCAAAGCGTGTTTCTGTCACAGGCCCTTTTTAGCCTTTTGGCACTAGTTTTAGGGCCAGGTGTGTTTCTTTCACTGGCTCTGGCTCCAGGGCCAAAGTGTGTTTCTTTGGCTAAGGTTTCAGGGTCAGGGTGGGTTTCTTTGGCTGGCTCTTTTACCCTACAGTAATTAAGATGATGTTTAGATTTTTTTTATATCTCAAACTACAGATTTACATAACAAAATACATAATGTCATTTATATATTAATTTAGTGTGATACAAAATAGGAATATGGAATTACTTTGTATTCATAGAGAAATTATGTTCTTGAATCCAAGTTTATCTTTACTTTAACCTCATTCTCTATTTACCCCAACACCTACTTTTTAATTATTTTTCATTCATTTGCATATAAACTAAACATTTTAGTAAAAGAATCATACCATTCATATGTATCCATCCTTACCTACTATAAGGACAGAAAGACTGCATTAGCTTATCTTAGCCTTAAAATATAACTACACAGATAGATTTAGTGATGCCTTTTCTGTGCTTAAAATAATAATAATTCTAAGCCAACTCTGAGAGAAATGAGCTATAGAATGAGATGTGAATATTTCCTACTTACAAGCAGGTAAATGGTGAAGGCCACAGGAATCTCTTCTAGTCCTGGACCTTATGTTTGTTGGCAACAAGGGGTTTTCTATCCCAGCACAATGCTGGTATCAAGAGCATCATTGACTGTTAGGTTTCATCATTTATTGTGTTTTGATGTCAATACTTACTGTTAAGCATTGTTGATATAAACCATATCTAATACATGTTGGTGTCCTTGATACCAATAGAGCTCTTTTCGTGGAGCAGTATTCCATAATGAATAGGTCTTCTTTATCAGCACAAGATTGCCCAAAACTTGGCTCAAAATAAAGCATCCCATCTGTTGCTTTGCACTGGTTCTCTGAATTTTTCACAGAAGCAATCTAACACAGGGCATTTGTCAAGTCCTCCAGGCAAAGAGCATGAATTGTTTTCGTTAACTATCTCCACATCATTTGCAGCGGGTGGGTGGCATGGACCAGTAATGTTGAAAGGAATATTAAGTTTAAAATATATATTAGGCTTAAACATTTTTTAAGTATTTTAAGAAGGGATGCTCCTGTCCACTTACATTGATTATAACATACAGGGAATACATTATACAGTTAGTTGTTGGCTTGGTTTTGTCCATTACTTCAGCTAGTCTTTTGGTATCATTAGTTTATTTTGAATCAGAAGCACAGTTGTAAAACAAAATAACAGTAATCTTTGTTCTAACCATCTGCCAGGAGTTTGGACCCAGACTAATCATTAGGCAAGCAATGATAATTAGGATACAGCTCCTGTCCTCAGAAAGTTTGAAGTCTAGAGATGATAGGTGAAACATAAAAATGTAAATGTAGCACACTCAGTGCTACAAGAGGAGGCACACAGAAAACTGTGGAATCATAGAAGACCTGACTGAGCTTAAATCTGTGCAAATCCAATTATTTGTTTTTCAGGATGTGCTTATGATTTAAACTCCTGTATAAATATGAGTTGTCACACTTCTATCCTCAGTCCAAAGACAGAACAGGATGTGTGGATGGCTGGAAGGACTGGGAAGCAATACAAGTGTCTTACTTTAAAGGACAAATTATTGAGTAATTTTCCACTTTTTGTGCTGACAATCTTCTTACATTTATTTGCCTAAGAATCCTACCTCTACTTTATTTCTGAAGTTAATTGAGTATTAAGGAAGAAATATTAACATTAGATCCAAATTTCAAACAATTGAATATGATTTACCCATTTTAAAAATTAGAGCAGGGGACAGCAAAATAGATCAGCAGGTAGAGGCCCTTGTCATCAAGGCTGACAACTGGAGTCCAAACCAGGATGCACAAGTTAGAGGAAGAGAACTGGCCCACACAAGTTATCCTCTGATCCACACATGTATACACACACACACACACACACACACACACACACACACACACACTAAATAAATACAAAGCAAAAAATTAAAACTCAAGTGAAAAAAAATGAATATTTATTAGTGCCAATGATTCCATTCATTTTCATTAAAAACATTTTTTACTATTTTGGAAGAGGAAACAAATTGTAAATCACACATCAAATAAAGTATTTCTCAAGAAAAAAAAGTAAAGTGGTAAAACCAGATTCCGGGTAGAAAACACACACTCTAAGTAGCTGATGTCAAAACAAATTTAATAAAATGATTGAACAGTTTACAAAACCAGTGAAAACAGTTACAGGTTGGAACAATAGAGATCAGAGGAAGTCCCTGCTGATGTTTAGGAAGTGAGGCTGGGCATGCTCATAGACCTCTGCTACCAATGGGCCTACAACTGCCTGCAGCCTCCAAATGGTTGGTGTGAAGGATTCTGGGAAGTTCCTGGCAGGATTTCACATAGATCCATCTGTTGAAGCCCATGAACCTGCCTGCAGGGGCAATAATGGCTTCTGTTGCTCTTCTGCTTTCCAAATCTTGCACAAGAGCCTCTCATGGGTAGAATCTAATCCAGAACCCTGCTGGCACAGACTCGGGTAATGCTATTACCAGGAATCCAGGAGAAAACATGGGAGGGAAGAAATGGTGCTGACTTTCCATCAGGCCATCTGGCACATGGTTCTGAAACTCAACACTCTCACTTAGTAAGAATAATTTCTTTCATATTTTAGGGGTCTATAAAATTAGCCCTTGCCTTATTTCTCATGCTGTGCCAGGCTAGGAAGCTTATGCATGTACTTTGTTCTCTACTTTTCTCTCATTCTGGACTTGCTAAGAAAATGCATGGTCAAGTTACAAGTGTACTGCCAATGGATACAGTCAGGTACTGGAAGCAATACTCAAGTTACATGCTGAAAATGATACATGCCACATTAATCATAAAAACTAAAACTGCAATGTAGTAGTCCACATACACTAGGGCTGGCTCCCAGAGTCACGTCTTCTACCTTATAGAGGTCTGACTCAGCAGCTGTGTGAGTCTTGCCTTTCCAGGCCTCATCTTTCTCATCTGTAGACACTGACAGGATGAAATAAAAGAGCGAACTTTGAGATTCCAGAACAGTGCTGACTCTTAGAAAGCCCTGGGTGACTATTTTCTGTGATTGTACAGTTTAACAAGTACTCAGTGAGTATCTTCTTTATGCAAAACACCATCTTAGGTCCTAGTAGAAACGCAATACTGAAGCCAGTGAGCAACAAGATGGCTGGCTAGATGATGGTCAAGTAAGAGTGCCCATGGAGCCTAACCATTGAGTTGGATCCTTGAAAATCACATGTGGAGAGGAGAAAATAGACTCCTGAAAATTAACTTATAACTTCCACATGTGCTTTGGCATGCACAGATAAACACACACACACACACACAAAGCAAATAAATAATAAATAATTTTTAATTTCAGTTCTTTTTAATCAATGAGCTTGCCTTCATGGGGCTTGTATTCTACGAGAAAACAAGGGAATAGTGATATGGTATCAGGTGTACATTAGAAGTCACAAGCAAAGCAAGGGTAACTAAAGCTGTCCATCAAATTGATAAGAAGGTCTGTCAGAAGTGGTGACATGCAAGAGACTCAATGACAGTGAGATATAGTCAGGCCACTGTCTAGAAGGGGGATGACCAGAACTCTGAAGCAGGCATGATTACAAAGGCAGGATGTGCTGGTACTCCCAGCAAGCCTGTGCATGCAACAGTCTGAGCTCCAGAGAAGGTGCAGCAGATGTTGTCAGGAATAAAATGTAGAAGCTTGGGTCTATGATGAGATGAGAGGCATTTGTTGAGTGCATGAAGATCAGAGTACTGTCTGCTTATATTTTGTACCTCAATGCCATGCTAGCCCCCTATCCTGCAACTAGGGAAGCCAGATAATAGAGAAACTTCTAAACCATTCTATGACTTCAGAAGCTTATTAAATTTGAGCTAATAACTAGGGAAGCTGATACGAACTAATTGGTAGTTGAAGAATTAACATGACAGACTATGGCTACCAATGAGGACCACACCCTAATCTCTGAAACTGTCCATGTCTTTTTCACATGATAAAGGAGAACTACAGTTGCTACAACTAACTTAGGAAGATTATCCAAGACAACCAGGTGTGCTGATGTAACCACTTGAAACTAGAAGAAGGAAGCAGAAAAAGAAGTCAAAGTGATTATCAACACATTGCTAGACTTCCTATGAAATAAGTGGCCATGACCCAAAGGAAGCTGGGGCAGGGAAATGCAAACAAGCTCTCCTCCTCTGGGGCTTCCACAGAAAGCACAAGTCTACCATCACAATCTTTTAGCCTGGTTAGACACCGATTAGGCTTCCGGATAATAATATTCTAAGATAATAAGCTCAGGTCTTCTCAGGTATGCTTGTGGTGATTTATTACAGCAGGAAGAGAAAACGCATGTGGTTAATGTGACTGATTCATAGCAAATAGGCATAAGTGGCATTCAGTCCCGTGTCCTGGCAAGAACTGGGGCAGGAAGACCTGCTAGAGCTGCAGTAGCTTAGCGTTTGGTGTGCTGATGGAGACAGTAACAAGTGTGTTCAACAAATGTGCTATCCGGGAACGAGAGCAGGAGGACAACTGTGCTGGTTTGGACGAGAATGGTCCCCACAGGCTTATACATTTGAAAGCTTAGTTACCAAGGAGTGGCACTACTTGAGAAGGATTAGGAGGTGTGTGGCTTTGTTCAAGTAAGTGTGTCACAGGAGGTGGCTTTGATATTTCAAAAGTCCAAACTAGGCCCAATGGCTCTCTTCTTGCTGCCTGCACATCCGGATATAGAACTTTCAGCTACCTTTCCAGTACTGTGTCTGCCCATGTGCCATCATGCTTTCTGCCATGATGATAATGGACTAAATCTCTGAAACTGTAAGCAAGACCCAATTAAATGCTTTCCTTTATAAGAGTTTCAGTGGTAATGGTGTCTCTTCACAGCAATAGGACACTAAGAAAATAGCTAAGGGAAACTGGGATCAAGTAGATGGCATTTAAATACCAAAAACAATAACACATCACAAAGGAAACATTGATATGTTGAGAGGTTTCAGGTCCTCACTGGAACTACCATTCACACCTTGATCTGGTCCCTAACTTTTCTTCCCCAAATTATCTTCTAGCCTTGTCTTTTGATAACTCCATCTAATACATTTTAGCCTGGCTCCAGATCTTCAGAGACATTAAGTACAACCATAACTGTCCTGATATTTCTCCTATGAAGAAACCCACAGGGCTAGAAGATAGCCCATTTGCTATATAAACATAAGAACTTGAGTTCAAATTCCCAGTACCCACAGAAGAAAATTGAGCATCTGAATTCTGGGAGCTCACTGGACAGCCAGTCTAGCCCAAAAGATAATAATGAGACAATGCTAGAGCAGGTCATCTGATATCCCCCTCTAACATTCACACATGCATAAACATGCATAGTCTCTCTCACAGACACCCAAGCAAATGTGCAACCACACACATGCACATAAATACATACATTCACATGCATACATTCATAAATAAATAAACATATGCACTTTAAAAATTAAATAAAATAAGCAAATGGTTGATATACATATGAAAAGATGTTCAATATTGCTGATAAATGGGAAGAAGCAGGTTAAATCCACAGTGTGCTTTACATCAAATGATGACAATAAAAGTTGGCAAGGATGTTGTGAAATTTGAACCCTTTATCCAACTAACAAAAGAAACAGAGGACCCAACTTAAGTGAATTAGAAATGGACAGAGAAACATTACAACAGATCACAAAAACAAATGAGACTATAACAAGGGAATACTTTAAAATCTTGAACACTGTTAAATCAGAAAACCTAAAAGAAATGGATGAATTTCTAGATTCATCCAAACCACCAAAATTAAACCAAGAAGTCAACAACATAAACAGATCTATAAAAAGTGAGATTGAAATAGTAATAAAAAGTCTCTCCGATAAAAAGAAAAATACAGTCCCAGATGGATTCCCAGTAGAATTTTACCAGACTTTCACAGATCTACATCTAATTCTCATTAAACTACTCAATAACAGAAACAGAAGGAGCATTTGCAAACTCAAGCTCCTTCTCTGAAGCCCAAACCAGGTAAAGACACAAAAAGAGAAAACTACAGGCTAATATTCCTGATAAACATAGACTCAAAAATTCCTCTCAATAAATTACTTGGAAACAGAATAGATATATCAAAAAGATTATACACCATGACAAAGTAGGCTTTATCCCTAAAATGCAGAAATGGTTCAACATAACATATGCAACTCAATAAATGTAATAAACCACAAAAATGTATTTGAGGACAAAAATCATATGATTATGTCAATAGATGCAGAAATAGGCTTTGACAAAATCCAACATGCTTTCATGATAAAAAAAAAAACAACAAAAAACATTCTAGAGAATGAAGATCTCAAGGAAACAGAGCCCCAAACTCAATAAAAGATGTATAGGTAAAATATACAGTCAACATCATCCTAAATGGAAAAAAATTGAGGCAATCACACTGAAGGTGAGAATGTCACAGGGATGTGCACGAGTCCCGCTACTTTTCAATATGATGCTCAAAGTACTAGAGGGAGTAAAAAGACAAGAGAAGGAAATTAAACTGATACAATTAGGAAAAGAAGAAGTCAAACTATCCCTATTTGTAAATGACATAATACTAGACATCAGATATCCAAAAAAAATTCTACCAGAAAATTTCTGGAAATAATAAACAAATTCAATAATATGGCAGGATACAGAATCAACTTGCACAAGTAAATAGTTTTTCTATACATCAACAACAAAAACATAAGGAGATCATGGACACATTGCTATTCACAATAGCCTCAGAGAAAATATAATACCTAGAAATATACCTAACCAAGAAAGTGAGGGACATCTACAATGAGAAATTTAAAGCTCTGAAGAAAGAGCTAGAAAAAGACACTAGAAAATAGAAATACCATGCTTACAGATTGGTAGAGTTAATATTAGCAAAATGACCAATATACCAAAAGTCATTTACAGATTCAATGGAATACTAATCAACATCCCATATCATTCTTCACAGAAAGAGAAAAAAAACTATCCCAAAATTCATATACAACAACAAAAGATCCTAGATAACCAAAATAATTCTGAGCAAAAAGAATAATGCTAGATGGACTATCATTCCAGATCATAAAATGTATTATAGAATGTCAGGGACAAGGACAGAACCTCTAGTTAGTGGAAAAATACAGACCCCCATAAGACAGGGAACTAGATCATCTTACTGTCAGATTTCCTAGCAACAGGACATTGAGTAGAGCCCTTGATCTTTTCACCCTGTAAACATCCTGGTTTACATGTAAACATGCAGATAACAACCTCTTGCTCCCCCCCCACCTTGCAAGAACTATATAAACCCTCCTGGAGAAAAATAAAGTGGCACCTTGATCAGAAATCTTGACTTGGTGTATTTCCTTTGTGTCTCCTGTCCCTAATCATTCCGTCCTTAGGGTAGTCGAGAACCCGTTGAAGCCCTGCTGGACAGGGCAATAGAACCATAGTAATAAAAACAATGTAATACTGACACAAACCAGACATGTAGACCAACGTTACAAAATCAAATACTCAATATGATTACACAAAATATCATCCATTTAATATTTGATGCCAAAATTATATGCTGGAGAAAAGAAAGCATCTTCAACAAATGATGCTTGGAAAACAGGATGTATACCTGCAGAAGAATGGAGTTAGAGCTGTATCTATCCCCTTGCACAAAATCTAGCTACAAATGGATCAAGGGCATAAATGGAAAACCCAAAACACTGACACTTCCAGAAGAAAACGTACTTAGCATCCTACATCACATAGGTGTAGGAAAGGAATTTCTGATGAGAACTTAGTTTGCCCAGAATTAAGGCCAACAAGTGAAAAGCAGGTCCTCAGAAAACTGAAGTCCTTCTGCACAGCTAAAGAAAAATCCCAACTGGGTGAAGGGTAACCCACAGAATAAGGGTGATTATTTGACAGCTATATGAAAAATATATAGAATAATATATATAGAGAGAGAGGTGGGGGGGAGAGAGAACTCAAAAAACAAAACCAAAAAGAACAAGTAAACCATTTAAAAAATGGTTCAGAGACCTGAAAAGAGAGTTCTCAAAAGAAGAAAAATATATGGCTAAGCAAAGTCTCAAAAAAAATGTTTATCTTGGCCAGGCAGTGGTGGCGCACGCCTTTAATCCCAGCACTCGGGAGGCAGAGGCAGGTGGATCTTTGTGAGTTCAAGGCCAGCCTGTTCTCCAAAGTGAGTTCCAGGAAAGGCGCAAAGCTACACAGAGAAACCCTGTCTCAAAAAACCAAAAAAAAAAAAAAAAAATGTTAATTTTTTATCTTGCCCAACAATTATGGAAATTCAAATCAAAACAACTCTAGATATTTCATCTAAATCCAATTAGAATGGGAAATATTAACCCAAAACAGACAACAAATAATGAAGGGATGGTTTTCTGTGCTGACAGGGGAAGCAGACACAAGCCCCCATGTCTAGCCCAGAAGCTACTGCCAATTGGTTAACACCCAAAAAAGAAAAATTAGTTTTTCTCTAACGAAGTCTCACTGGATATATAAACCACTCTTAAGGCCAGTCCTCACGCCCAGCAGTAGATGACCATCACAAAATGAACTTGGTGGTATTTGGAGGGTTTTTATTGTTTTTGCTTTTGTGGGGTTGTTTTTGTTTTGTTATGTTTTGTTTTTCTCATGTTTTGTCTGGGCTTTTATTATTTGTCTTTTTTTTTTTCTTTTTCTTTTTCCTACCCTACAGGTCTTTAGTTTATATATTATGATTTCTGGTTTTGTGCTTTTAAGGAATTCCTGTATGTCCCAATGGTTGTGTCTCTATATCTATGAATGATTTTTCTTTTGGTTTTTTTTTTTTCTGTTCATTTGTTAGTTTTATCCTATTTGGGTTTTTTGTTTGTTTGTTTTTATATTATTTTATTTATTTTCTCTTTAGATAACTATTTGTTTTCTAATGAGAGAAAGCAAGAAAGCATGTAGATCTGGGTGGGCGGGAAGGATCTAGGAAGAGTTGGGGGAGGAGGAAGCATAATCAAAATATATTGTATAAAAATAGCTTTCAATTAATAAAAACTAAAATAGAAAAATAAATTGTAGATGCTTATAAGATGGTTCAACAGGTAAAAGTGTCTGCCACTAACCTGAAGAGCTGAATCGCATGCTCAGGACACACATAGTGGGAGTAAAGAACCAACAGCCAGAGGCTGTTCTCTGGCCTTCACATGCAGGCTGACATTTGGAGATACACACATAAAATACTTAAAAATTTTTAAATGTAATTAAAACAATTCCCTGAATCCAACAGTTTAACCTTTAATCCTATTTGTGATAGTCATGTTTTCCCAGAGAAATAGAAAGAATAAATTAGTGTGTGTGTGTGTGTGTGTGTGTGTGTGTGTGTGTGTGTGCTTGTGGGTGTGTTGTATATGTGGTGTGTATGTTGTAG
>CABHPQ010190562.1:0-14348 GCA_902168405.1 Peromyscus aztecus
ACCAGCAATTGCCAGAATTTAAAACCCTGAATCATGACAGGACACTGGTGGAATTCAAGTTTATCTGGAACGTGAAATACTTGCACAGAATGTGGGGATGAGCTATAGGCTTTGAGTATATCCTGCTTCACAAATGAGTCTGTCAGATATGCTAAGTCTGTAGGCCAAAGACGATGCGCCAGTGTTGCAGAGAAACCTCGTGTGATTGTCCAGGCACTTGGTTGTTTCTGTCATAAATCATTATTTAGAAGTCTCTTGTTTGCACTTCCTGTTTTACTAGATAATATTATTTCCTTCTTTGTTCTCTGAGGGAGTTGAAGATTAGATATTTATAGTTATAGTTTTCCTTGTTAACAAATTCAGAAAAGAAAAGCACTAAGAGGTGTTAAGTGTATAAGCGTGAAAGACATTATAACATAGTTTTCTGTTGGTAATACAAGATAGGCTAGAAAGTGAATTAGGTACATTTTGGACTCACCAAAATAGGATAGATAAGAAATATTTTCAATGAATTTGTCAAACACAAATGGACTGGACATTGTTGATGTATTTATTGCTTGTATATATTGTATATAGTTATTGTACTTATTTTATTGCCTTTCTCTTCTATTCTCTCACTGACTCCCTCAGGCCAGATAAATCACTTCCTTTTTAATTTTTTATTAGAGAAAGGGAATATGTGATCATATTTTATTTGTGCTGAAATGTAGTGATATTTTATTTGGGCTTTAATAAATAAAGCTTGCCTGGAGATCAGAGGAAAAAGTCAGCCACTATAGTAAACAAAAGCTATGTAATGTTAGCACATACCTTTAATACTATCACCTGTCAGGCAGGGATCTGTCTGGATCTCTGTGAGTTCAAGGCCACACTAGGGAACAGAGCCAAGCATGGTGACACACGCCTTAAATCCCAGTGCCAACCACAGAGGTCTGGAGGTCTGTCCAGACAGACAGGAAGTGACAGAACTGGCCAGGAAGAGGAATTGATTTAGCTGGCCTGAGGGAGCCAGTGAGAGAATAGAAGAGAAAGGCATAAAAATGTGAATATATAGGAAGAGGCTCTCTTTGGAAGCTGTGGAGTTTGTGAGGTGAGGTTAGCTTGTGGTTTGTCCTATTCCTGTGATCTTTCTCTCAGGCTTTAACCCAAATTATTGGCTCTGTGTTTTTTATTTAATAAGACTGTTGAGAAATTCATCTACAAAGTCTTATATATTTAACTTGGACCACTTGCACAAGTCAGAAAACTAAACAGAGATATTCATTCTGATTTCTTCATTTATAGATAGGCTTTACATTTTTTTGAATATATTTTTTCATATTCTTTCCTCAGCCATCTTCTCCCCAATAATCTTCACTTCCCTACCAATCAAGTGTATGTTATTTCTTTCTGTCTCAAAGCAAAAACAAAAATAAAATAAATGAAAACACAAAGCACAAAAACTCCATTGATGTCGGCCAATTATTTGTAGGACTGTGCTGTGCCCTAGAATGTGCTTTGTATACCCTGTAACACTCCACTGGAGAAAGCTTATTTTCTCTTTCCCAACAGGTACCAATTGCAAAAAGCTTCTTGCCTAGCTTTTTGATAGGATTTTCTATCCAGTTTCCTTCTCCATCTTGGTATTTTGTCTGGTTTGAACTTCTGCAGGTCTTGTGTGAGCTGTCACAGTGTTGGTGATTTCATACTCTTAACAGGCCTGCTTTGTCTGGATGATGCAGTTATCTTGGAGTCTTCCATGCCCTCTGACTCTTACTGTCTGTTTCCTTTATTTATTTATTTTTATAGATCCCTAAGTCTTTAGGAGAACAGTTTGATAAAGATAGTAAATGAATGAATTTATTGATCTATCTAGACTTCCAAACTTAAACCAAGAGTAGACCAATAACACAAAATAAATTAATAAACATTGAGATTGAAACAATAATAAAGATACTTCTAGCTGGGCTGTGGTAATGTATGCCTTTAATCCTGGTAGTCAGTAGGCAGAGGAAGACAGATCCCCATGAGTTTGAGGCCGGCCTGGTCTACAGAGTAAGTTCCTGGACATCCAGGGCTACACAAAGAAACCCTGTCTCAAAATAACAATAACAAATGTGGTAGGCCAGCTGGGACACAGACTCCCACAATTTACCCCAGGGTACTCTTGAGGAGAGAGGCATAAGAGATTTAGATAGAAGGATAGAGGGGAGAGAAACAGATATAAACTCAGGATAGCCTCAGGAGGGCCTGGATCCTTATCCACTGGCAGCTTCTGTCTCTTTTAAAGGGCTATTTATAGGAATGCCAAGGGGTGGAGCAAAACCTCCCTCTCACTCAGTCAAGTGTAGACCCTTCCAAACCCCTAGAAACCATGCACATGGTCAAGCAATTCTTGACTTCAAGCAAGTAATGCAGCTCTGCTGGGTAAAGCAAGCTCAGCTCTCACTAGGAAACCTTTGTGGGCCTCCACAAATAACAAAAAAACAAAAACAAAAAAAAACCCAAAAAACTTTCAACTAAAAAGTGGCTAATCCTAGATCAATTCACATCAGAATTCTGCCATACTTTCAAAAAGTTACAACCAATACATCTTCAACTCTCGAAGAGAAATAGCAAGGAAGGATTACTCCCAAAGGATCACTTTATTGCATAAAGCCAGTATGACTAATGCCCAAATCAGGTAAAGAATTAACAACAACAATAATACAAAAAAGAACAACAAACCCAAAACTATAGACCAGTATCATCAATAACATAGATGCACATTTTATCTCACATTACAATCTAGATCAAAAAGAAAAGAGATAGCTCACAACCATCTGGCTTTCCATTGTTAGCCATCATGGAAGTATGATGCTTCCCAGCTTCTCTGGGATTCCATGTCAGAAGAACAAAAACCCATCTTTATGAAAACAAACAACAAATTCTGGTACTGATGTAGGTGAAGATGAAATACAGTACTGATAGGACTATAAACTTATGTGACCATTATAAAAATCATTATGGAACTTTCACAAAGCCTAGAAGAACCATGTGTTCTGTGTTTGTAACTCCTGGTTATAGACCCAAAGAATCTAAGCCCACATACCACATACATATTTGCATTACATGTTTATTACTACACTCTCAAAAACCTCAAATATGGAATTAATCTGACATCCACAAAAAGGCAAATGGATAAAGAAAATGTGGTAGATATACACATTATAATTTTATTCAGTTTTAAAAAAGTTTCAAATCATGACAGTTTAGATAAAATTCATGAAACTGGGTGTCAATATATTAAGTGACAAAAAGCTGACCAACACAGAAAAATATCATATTTTATATCACATCTAAAACCTAGATTTTTTATATATATATATACATACATACATACATATGTGTGTGTGTGTGTGTGTGTGTGTGTGTGTGTGTGTGTGTGTGTGTATGGTGTATGTAGGACATCAAAGAAGAAAGAAAATCATGAGAGCGATTAAGAGGTCTAGTATAAGGTGAAAGGGAAAATAGTGGGTAATAAAGTGTAACAGTCATGAAGACAGATGTGAGAATTACTTTGTAGGAAGGTAGGAACTTGAAAGAAGGAGGGATGGGAGAGATGGGGGCATGGAGGAGACAATACAAAAAATCATACAGAAATATGCATGTAGATGTAACAATGAATCTCAAAATATTGCTATTAGAAAGAAAAGAGCACATACTGGTACAATATATATTTGTAAAATTTTAAATTATTTAAATTTTATGGAATGTTCTAATTTGATGAATAATGATATTTAATGTTATAATCAGGGTAGTCAGCATTTCCATCTGAAACATTTTCTTAATTTCTTGACTAATGAATCAATGACAGTATTTATGGGTTACAGAGTTATGTCAAATGTGTGTGTCTCTGTGTGTGTCCTGATCAAAGTAGAGAAATTCACATTTCTTTCCCATATGTCTTACATGCTAACTTACAGATAGTTTACTTTACACATTAAATATATTGCATAGGACAGAAACTCAGTTTACTTTCCTTGTAATGTATTTACAAGATGCTATGTTATCTCATTCAATGTTGTGTGTTGCCATATTCCCCATTACTCCTCTAAATGTGCATGTGCTAATACCTAGCAAATTACAATAGAGCATAAATTATTACTTTCTAAAATACCCAGTAAAACCTTCTTCATTCAAAATTCTGGGGATCTTCAACCTTTTAAAAGTAGCTATATAGACTGGATTGGGTAATACTTTCTGAAGAGTCAAGAGGACATACTTTTGGCTGTAAGGTTGTGTGGTCTCTGTCACCATTGTTGAAGTATGTCAATGTACAGAGAGAGCAGCAGAGAGGAATCACTGAATATGGCTCTTTGGTTATAGTACACTGATTCCTTTCCTTAGACAGCACTTTACACAGTCTTTCCCACTTAGTGAAAATATGATAAATATGACTAGACACAAATCTTCTTATAAATGCTATGATTTGATGTGAGTGTGCAAAGTACACTTGCCAACATGCTAAAATGCTGTGAACACTTATATATCTCTTAGTGATAAAAGAAATTTCCATATCCTTTTAGATATTGTGTATTTAGAAACTTTAATCTTATTTCTACACATTTTTCACAGAATGAAGGTGTTTAGGAGGTAAAATTGAAATTGCATAACAATGTTTGGGGTGGACATGATATAAGCAAGGAATGTGTTTAACAACATATACATCTAAAAGTGAAATTGTAATAAAATTAGGTTATGCTTAGTTTCAAATATACTTCTCCTTCAGTCTGGATTTTAGGAAGGAATTAATTTATCTTGGTCCTCAGATGGTGAGACATTGAAAAGCAATTGACAGTAACAAGTGATTGTGTCAAAACACACAGCATGTCTGTTAAGGTGAGCTTGAAGCCAATAACACAGCAATCCACAGAAAAGAAAGACAACCTGATAGAGATGCTCGATGTTAGGAGACTGAATCACTGGCATGAAAATGAGAAAAACTGATGAAGCTATAGATCCAAATATAAATGGCAGCCATACCTGAAAGGAGAAAAAAATTAAGCTAATTGATGGCATGGCAAGTTTCTATGACAAAAGAACATTATATTTATTACAGAACCAATAGGAAGTGAGTGCATACATATCTTCAAAAGTTTTAGAGTAGGTAGTCCTGGTGTTAGCTGCTCAAAAATTAATTTATTGCAGATAATATATCATAAAAATGTGTGGTGAATTTTGTTGTACCCTAACAAAATTTGCCTGAAGATTAGATAACAGGGCAAGCCACTAGATTAAACATAGAGGCCAGGCAATGGACGCATACACCTTTAAACCTAGCACTCGGGAGGCAGAGATACATCTGGATCTCTGTGAGTTCAAAACCACTCTCTTTTACATGAGATTGATACAGTCTAGAAGAGAAACAGAGCCAGGCAGTGGTAGCACACACCTTTTATCCCAGGATGTAGGATTCACATGCCTTTAATCCCAGCACTTGAGATCTCATGCCTTTGCTATCAGTACTTGGGAGGCACACAAGCTTTTAATGCCAGTACTGGGGAGGTTGAGACAGGAAGTCACATGGCTGGGCAGAGAAAGGTCTATGGAGGGTGAGGAGGCAGGAACTAAATTTTTTTGGCTAGAGGCCTTTTGGCTAGAGAAGTTTTTTGGCTGAGGACTCAGAGGCTCTCAAACAGAGGATTTCTGGAGTTGGCAGGTGAGATATGGCAATGGCTTGTTCCTTTGTCTCTCCATCTCTCAGTATTTACTGCAATATCTGGCTTTGGGGTTTTTTTTAATCAAAAGACCAATTAGAAATCATGCAATAAAAATGTCATTGTGAACTTACATATTTACGTACAGTGTATTTGAATTACTACTTTATTCATCCCACTTCACTAAAGCCAGCTCTTTATTTTCAAACAATAGAGGAAAGTGTTCCTTTCCCTTGTATAATTACCATAAATTAAAATAGCAGCATCACTCTACTATTTGTCATTCCAATGATCTTTTTCTGATTAGGAAAACTGCTACATATTTACTCATAGGCAAACTTCCCCCTTCCTTATTATCTTACTTTTTTATTATTTTCTCATTGACATACTGTAGTGATGTATTTATATGTGTAATGAGTGTTTATTCCTAAAATTTTTATACACACAAATAAATCTGTTATGTTCTTTTTCTTCCTTTCATTCCCTTTTCCTTCTTGCTTATCTCTTCTCTTCCAAAAAATGATTTCCATTAGGCTTCAAAATAAATGTCTGATTGTCTCTTCTTGCTCTCATTAATCTCTTTCTTTTCAACAAAAGAAGATCAAGGGGATACAAATTGGAAAGGAAGAAGTCAAACTTGAGATATTTGCAGATAATATGATAGTATACATAAGTGACCCCAAAAATTCTACCAGAGAACTCCTACAGCTGATAAACTGCTTCAGTAAGGTTGCAGTATACAAGATTAACTCAAAAAATCAGTAGCCCTCCTATATACAAATGGTAAATTGGCTGAGAAAGAAATCAGAGAAACATCACCCTTTACAATAGCCACAAATAATATAAGATACCTTGGGGAAACTCTAAGCAAGTGAAAGACCTGTATGATAAGAACTTTAAGTCTCTGAAGAAAGAAATCAAAGAAGATATCAGAAAATGGAAAGATTTCCCATGCTCATGGATAGGTAGAATTAACGGTAAAATGGAAATCTTACCAAAAGCAATCTATAGATTCAATGCAATCCCTATCAAAATCCCAACACAATTCTTCACAGGCTTGGAAAGAACAATACTTAACTTTATAGGGAAAAATGAAAAACCTAGCAGTGCTAAAAGAATCCTGTATAATAAAGTAACCTCTGTAGGCATCATTATCTCTGACCTCAAGCTCTACTCTAGAGCTATAGTAATAAAAACAGCTTGGTACTGGCATAAAAACTGACACGTGGATCAATGGAATTAAATTGAAGACCCTGACATTAATCCACATATTTATGAACATATGATTTTCAACAGAGTAGCCAAAACTGTACCATGGAAAAAAGAAAGCATAGTCCACAAATGGTGCTGGCATAACTGGATGTCAACATGCAGAAGATTGTAAATAGATCCATATCTGTTACCATGCATAAAACTCAAGTCCAAGTGGAACAAAGACCTCAACATAAATCCAGTTACACTAAACGTGATAGAAAAGAAAGCAGAAAGTAGTCTTTAACGCATTGGCACAGAAGACCACTTCCTAAATACAACACCAGTAACACAGACACTGAGAACAGCAATTAATAAAAGAGACCTCCTTAAACTGAGAAGCTTTTGTAGAGCAAAGGACACCATCAATAAGACAAAAAGACAGTCTACAGAATGGGAAAAGATCTTCACCAACCCCACATCTGACAATGGGCTGATGTGGTGGTATTGTATTCCCCAAAATATTGTGCACCCTAATAAATTTATCTGGGGTCAGAGAACAGATAGCCACTATATACAAAGATTAGAAAATGGTGGCACTCACACATTTAATCCTAGCACTCTAGAGGTAGAAACCTCTGGATCTCTGTGAGTTCAAGGCCACATTGGAAACAGCAAGGCATGGTGACACACATCTTTAATCCCAGAAAGCAGCCTTTAATCCCAGGGAGTGGTGGTAGAAAGCAGAAAGGTATATAAGGTGTGAATACCAGAAACCAGAAGCATTTTGGCTGGTTAAGCTTTCAGGCTTCTAGCAGCAGTTCAGCTGAGACCCATTCTGGACGAGGACTCAGAGGCCTCCAGTCTGAGGAAACAAGATCAGCTGAGGATCCGGTGAGGTGAGGTAGCTGTGGCTTATTCTGTCTCTCTGACCTTCCAGTGTTCACCCCAATACCTGGTTTGATTTTATTAATAAGAACTTTTAAAACTCATGCTACAGGCTGATCTCCAAAATATATAAAGAACTCAAAAAGCTAGACTTCAAAATATTGAAAAATCCAATTAAAAATGGGCTACAGAGTTTAACAGAGAATTCTCAACAGAAGAATCTCAGATGGCTGAAACAGATTTAAGGAATTGCTCAACATCCTTAGTCATCAGGGAAATGCAAATCAAAATGACTCTAAGATACCATCTTACACCTGTCTGAATGACTAAGATCAAAAACACTGAAGACAGCTTGTGTTGGAGAGGATGTGGAGCAAAGGAAACACTCCTACACTGTTGGTGGGAATGCAAACTTGTACAGCCACTCTGGAAATCAGTATGGCAGTTTCTCGGAAAATTGAGAATAAGTCTTCCTCAAGACCCAGCAATACCACTCTTGGGCATATACACAAGGATTCCTCAATCTTACCACAAGTACACATGCTCATCTATGTTCATATCAGCATTATTTGCAATAGTCAGAACGTGGAAACAACCTAGATGCCCCTCAACTAAAGAATGGATAAAGAAAATGTGGTATATAAAAACAATGGAGTACTACTCAGCAGAGAAAAATAATGACATCATGAGATTTGCATGCCAATGGATGGAACTAGCAAATATCATCCTGAGTGAGATAATCCAGACTCAGAAGGACAAACATGGTATGTATTCACTCATAAGTGGATACTAGATGTGAGGGAATGGATGTCTGGACTGCAACCCACAGCTCCAGAGAGGCTAGCTAGTAGGGAAAGACTATAGGAGGGACACATGGATAGCCCATTGAATGAGAAGTGGAGGAGATCTGCATGAGAGGCCTGGGAGTGGTGTGGTGGCAGAGGGCAAGGAGTGGGACATGAGAACATTGGGAAATGGGAGGGTCGAGCTGGAACAGGGACAGAGTGGGAGGGGAGGGAGGGAGATACCATGATAGATGAGGACATCATGGGAATAGGAAGCAACAGTGTGCTGGGGATGCTCTCAGGTATCCACAAGGATGAGCCCACCTTGGAGTGCTGGCAGTGGTCTAGATGGTGCCTGGACTGGTCTACTCTAGCTGTCATCATAGAGCCTTTGTCCAGTGACTGATGGAGGTAGATGCAGAGATACATGGCCAGGTGCCAGGATGAATCCAATAGATGAGTGAGAGGAGGGATTCTGCAGGTGGGGGACTTTGAGATCATGATGGGAAGATGTGCAGTGATGACTGGCCACACCAGTGGAAGCCCTTGAACTGTGGGCTAGTGGCCGTGGAGCCCCCATGGGACTGGACTAGGCCCTCTGGATAAGGAAGATGGTTGTTTGGCTCGAACTGTTTGGGGGGCACCCAGGCAAGCGAATTGGGATCTGTCCCTGGTGCATGGGCAGGCTTTTGGGAGCCCATTGCCTGTGGTGTGATGCCTTGTGCAGCCTTGGTGCATTGGGGAGGGGCTTGGACCTACCTAGGCTCAGTGTGCCTGACTCTGCTGACTCCACATGGGGTACCTTGATTTGGAGGATGTGGGGATGTGGGGTGGCTTGGGAGGGAGCCATGGGGGGTGGGAGGAGGAAGGAGGAGGTATCTGTGGGTGGTATGTAGAGTGAGTAGAAAATTTCTTAATAAAGAAAAATGAAAAGAAAAAAAAATAAAAGAAATTCACTAAGACCCTTAGATTAGTGGTACCTGAATAAAAATATCTGTCAATATGTCATAAGCCGGGAGCAAGGGCTACAGATAGCTCCACATAGGAATTGTCTCAAATGCTAGCATTTGAAAGAAAAATAGTAAATGGAGATGAGATATACTCAAACTGTAGAATGTGTTGTTTCATTAAAAAAAGAATAATAGTTTTGATCTTGCACTTGCCTTGATGTATGTTGTTGCTTTTTTCCAATCAAATTTGATAACGTTTCAATTATTGTCTCATTATTAATGAAATATGTATTAATTATTCACAGAAATAAAATGATGTGTGCTATTTTGAAAAAAAAAACTCTGTCTTTTAGGCATCATTCCTTTCGTTCCATTTCTATGTCTATTTTCTTTATGTGCATATGTACAAATACATATTTTAAAAAAATAAATGTGATTTCTGACCTTAAGTGCAGTTAGGTGTAATATTATATTTATTGATTTAAATATGTTCAATTATCCTTTCATTTCTTTAATTAAGGCAAAATTTCCTGTTGTATCGGATTCTCCTTATGTGCTCTCAAATTCCCATTAGAAACATTTTGTTAAGAATTATTGTGTATATATTTCCCAGAAAATTGTTTTGTAGCTTTCTATATTTTTATAAATTCATAATGGACTTAGGATACACCAAGATTTTGTGAGACTGGATCTGATGATTTTCCCTACAGTTCTTGTTTTCTTCTCACTTTTCTTACTCATATATAAAAGAACAGTATTTTTACATGATATTTGAAATGGTTTCTCTTAGGGTAATAGAGCAAGCATTCCATTACCAAATACCTACTTTTCATGTTGTAGGTCTTTCACCAGGGATTGGTCCTAGAATGTACTAGGGAACTCGATTCTTTTTTATCTTCAATTCTCTGTGTCAAGAGTAACTTCTCTTACCTGTCTCTTAAGAAGGTACCATCTCAATTCCTTGTTCTATTTGCTTTTCCACAACCATGTTTCTAAATCTAGTTCTTTCTCATTTTGGAAATGGTTCTGCCTAAATGTATTCTAACACCAAATGGACATAGTGAGATTCTGTGTCTTTTCACTTTGTTAATCAGTTTTATACAACATGCCATTATATAGAAGACTCAGTGTTTTCTTCACTAGGAGGGTTTTCTATGTGTCTATATTTTAATATAATATTAATAATATATAATATAATACCTGATAACAAATAGGTCCTTAAATATAGGTCTGAGCATTGCCCTATTTAACATCTGCTGGCTGATTCTTTGCACTATGCTACACAAATACCCAGTCTTTCAGTGATTTCGTATTTCAGATTAATAATGTTTCTAGTTTGGACACACACCACACTGAAATACTCCTTGCTGTTGAGTAATCCTCTTGTACACTATAAAGATTTTTCACTAGAATTAGATTAATTAAATTCTGATTGCTAGTCTCCAGGAAGGAATTATAGACAGAGCAACCAAACTAAGGATGTTGGGATGAAGAAGGATGGAGTCAGGAGAGTCATCAAGAGATGGAGAGAAGTTAAGATGGCCATGATGCCATACTAAGAAAAAGTACCAAGTCACATGGCAAAACATAGATAAGAAATATGAGTTAATTTTGTTAAATTGTTAGCTATTAACAAGCCTGAGCTATTGACTGAATATGTATTATTTATATTAAGTCTCAGAGTTGGTTATTTGGGACCAGACAGTCAGGACAGAAAAATTACATCTACAAATTGCAGCCAAAATGGGGCATAGATCTACATAAGACCTAAAAAGCTGAAAAGGGGGTTCTAGACACAGAAATGGAGCCAAGCGCTGCTTCCTAGTCTCATGTCTCTCATGCCAGCCACAGCACAGAGCTGCATCTCCTGAAAGCTGCCAGCTCACCATGAACTACACTGCAAGGTGGGTTCCTGCAGTCTCTCACCCTGGCCATGAGCTAAGCTCTGTGGCAGGTTACTTCAGTCTCTCATGCTAGCTGCAGTATAGAAAAGTATCTCCTAAGACTCACCCCAAACACCATGTGCTACTGCCATGTGCTAAGCTGAAAAATCCTGGGAACTAAGAGCAATTTAAGATTTGTCTCATGTGAGAAAAAAAAATACAGATATGCAGTAAAGATAGATGCAGACCAAAAAATCCTTTAAACAGGTTACAGTGTGTTTAACAATATATGTAAGCTTTGAAGAAAAAGAAAAAGGGTTCAGAAAGTCCTTTGAAAAGGAATAGAATAATAAAAAGTAAAATATGCCACATTAAGATTTGAATTACACAGAGAGTCTGGATCCTGTAAGTTATTGTATGATTTTTGAAGTTTTTGTCTGCTAAGAGATACTGGATTATAAAAACTGCTAGATTAAATCATTATAAATATTTTAAAAATATCTTGACTTCAAAATTAAATCAAAAGGTATATTGCTTGGGGGAGGTGTTATGCTTTTATTTCCACAGGAAATGAGAGGATGTGGATTTATTCTGGGTTAAAGAAAATCAGATTTGATAGAGGAAGACCCCTCGAAAATCCTGGCTACAAACATATAGAAATATACTTAAATTAACTACAAGACACATAATGTATATTTTACCTGCTCAAACATAAAAAAATCATCTTTGGCTGACTTTTATACAATACACACTTTATACTTGTAATAATGTAGATATGTATGTTACCTTTAAATTTTTATTTAATAAATAAAGAATAAGAGGATGAGACACCATTGTAAATGGATGGCCTAGGTTATCTAGCATTTCAAAATGTCTTTGTTATAGTCTCCTCAAAAGTGTATATCCAAAACAGCTATAAGGCTGCTGGTTGAGATGGTCCACTCTCACGGATTACTACAGACACGACTTCATTATTAACCCATTTTCTCAAGATTGCCCAAAGATGCCAATACCACCAAACAACACAAAGCAATCTAAAATACACAAAAAATACACAATGCCCATATTCCTAAAAGATTGTCTATAGGTTTTTTTTTTTTATTTTTTGGCATTTAAGGGAGATTGGTTACAAGTTGTCATTAGTCATAGTCGGGATAAAAGCTAGAATAAGAATTAAATTCAAAGCTCTCTTTCTGCATGAATAAAAGGGGTTATAATATAGAAATGGTGAGATTAAAAAGTGGATTATTGAATCTACTTTAGACTAAAAGAACAACTATCAATCTTAAATGTTTACGTTAGTATATACTTGGTTTACTGATAGAAATTTAAAGGTATTTCTGTTATACTTTATGTATATTTCTATTCTTGTTTGGAGTATTATGTTTATGCAGCTCATTTAAAAATGTAATTTATAATAGAATAGAGATTAATAGTCATCTATAATAGTTAAACTTATAGTCACATTGGGTATGTTTTCAAAATCATATAGAGATATATTTTAGATAGACAGGTGGTCTTCAAACACTTCAGAGGTCTACAAATATGGCATTTAAGATGTCTTAATAACATAAAATTTTTTATGAAAATGAGAAATGTATGCTCCTGGAAGTACCAACCTACTTCAGAGTAGATGATGGACATCAAAGAAACTTCATATAGAGTTTAGTTTCTTTGTGGTGAAAGTTAGCCACTGAGCAAGAAGCTTCCCTGGCCTTAACTGCTGACAGTATGTTGTCCATATTGGACAACTCAGACACAAAGGAAAGTGACAGCCAATCTTTACCAAGACAAAGCATGGCAGTTCTTCAAAAATCCTGCTTCACACTCTGTGTGTGGCAGGCCAAAGATGGATGCCCCAACATTGCAGAGGAACCTTGGATGACTGTCCATTCAGGTGACTGTTTCTGTCATTTTTTAGTTTTGGAAGTTTTTTTCTCTGAACTTCCTGTTTACTCAGGTATTATTATATCCTTCTCAGGTCTCTGATGGAGTTGAAGATAGATAGATACAGTTATAATTTTCTTGTTACCAAATTCAGAAAAGAAATTTACAGAAGAGTAATGAAATGTATAAGCTTTTAAGATGTAAAAGGATAATTTTGAGTTGTTAATGTAAGTTAGGATACAAAGTGATTTAGGTACAAAAATCTGGGCTTACCAAGATAGGATAAATAATGGAGTATTTTCTTTATTTTTTCCAAATACAAATAGACTGGATAGTGTAAGTGTAATTCTTACTTAATAATTGTTTTGTTGTATATAATTTTACTAAGTTAAAATTAAAACTTTTAATTAGACAAAAAGGAAAATTTTGTGGGATAATCTTCTTGTACACTTAAAGATTTGTCAATTGAATTTGCTTAATAAACACTGATTGGCCAGTTGCCAGCCAGGAAATAGTGGTGGGGTGACCAAACTAAAGATGGTGGGATGAAGAAGGGTGGAGTCAGGAGTGTCACAAAGAGATGCAGAGAAGCAAGATGGGCATGCCATACTAAGGAAAGGTACCAAGCCATGTGGCAAAGCATAAATAAGAAATATGGATTAATTTAAGTGTAAGAGTTACCTAGTAACAAGCCTGAAGTATTGTCTGAGCAATTATCACTTATATTAAGTATCAGATTGGTTATTTGGGAGCCAGTGTTGGGGACATCAAGACTCCACCTACAACTCCTATATGCCATCTACTGTGATCAATGCTCAGGAAAGATAATGAAAGTTAATAAACAGGAATCTGAGAGGCATTGTGCAGGTGCATAAATGATAACTTAATTGATTTGTTCATCAGATTTTTTTGTTGTCAAAATGATATCTGATATGATTCTAATAAAGTCTATATGAGACTCATGTCCACTAGAATGTGCTCAACAAATGAAATTTATTCATTATCTTTGACTGATGATGATTTCTTTTTATGCCCCCTGAATAAAGCAAGGTTTCAAAATATATTTATCCCAATTTCTCTGACTTA
>CABHPQ010190564.1:0-15291 GCA_902168405.1 Peromyscus aztecus
TAGGGACTTTAATTAATCAAAATGATAGTGAGTAGTTTTATGAGGGACTATCCTTTAATGCTTGTGCAGATGATTGACTTGTTTTCTTCATGACTGTTGCAGGTTTGTATAATTCTTGGAATGGTCCAGAGAAATTCTGTTATGGCTTTTCTTGATCGTTGAGTACTCAGGTTAACTTTTCTTATGGCTCATGTACGTGTATGGATTAATTTTCCTAACTTGAAAAATTCCTAACATGTCTTTGAGAGACATGATCCTTGCAAATCTTTATGAGAAGCCAAGACATAGGAGACCTCATCTTCAGTAACTGCTACTCATTACAAAGATGTGTTGTCTCTATCTAAAGGGATCATTGACTCTCACTCTAGATGATCCAGCTAAGACAGGGAGACTTGAATCTTGTTCCAAAACTGAATTGAAACCCTGAAGTAATATTTGGAGTTTAATGGCATCTAGGCAAGAAGAAACAGATTAATTTAGAATTTTATTGACAATGTCTGAACAACAGAACTGGGAGAAACAAAGAGTGACCTTACTTAAGGAAGGAGTCAAGATATATGAAGTCAAACTTTAGACATTGAGTCCTTTGATTCAGATAGCTGATAATTTTTACTTGTATGGCTTATCGATTTTTGTCCAGTATTTCTAACTAATCCTGACTGACTAACAGGAAAAAATATTCTTTAAGGAAGAGACACAATACCCCTTTCAGCACTTAAGTGATATAAAACCCTTCAATATTTAAAGCCCTTGCCACTAATGAATATATTTGGTGTTGTAGGGTAGTAATACTCTGAGCAATAAGTCACTATCTGAGAGGACTGTAGAGAATGCTCTGGTAACATGAGAGGAGGAGGCAAGTCCCTCACAGCCCTACCTATTCTAGTGGTGATTTGATTCCCATTCCCATAAGAAGGAGAATGAATTGCAGACCTCATTTAGACCTGACAAATGCTTCCAAATGAACAGATAAGACTGGTTTTTGGGTGCTATTGTCAACATTAGGGGTTAAACAAATGAGCAGGTATGTTTCCACTTGGTTGATTGAGAAGCATAGGTAAGAAATGATCCCTCAAACAATAAAAATTTCCTAAGTTTCAAGACAAAATTTAACTTTGATTGTGATTATATGGGTGAGTCACCAAATACCTTTTCCCATGTATATAAAGTTGTATTAGTGTAACCCTAGTGAATGGTTAAAATGTGCTCTATGAGATGGCTTGTGCTGCAACCTTGGTTTTGTTTTACCAATGTATCAAGTTTCTTTTGGTATCTTACAGTATCCATTCAGGTAAATTTTCGTAGTTGAGTATTCTTCAAATCTCTGTGATTTCAGAGTCAGGATCATTCTTCCAGTGTAAAATGCTCACACAGAATACAGGTCTTCTTGTGCCATATTTTGAATTTTTATTTCTATGCTTAATTTGTTTAATACCAACTTCCCTGAGTATTACACAGGCTGGTTACAGACTGCTTGTTGGGTTGTTATGTAACTGACATGTATTTTGAAGTTTTAATTTCTAAGATGCAGTTGCCCAGCTTGTCATGAAGATCACTTTTAGAACTTTACTTGAGTTTTGGTAGTCCTGATACAGAGAAATCTCTGGAGTTGAAGAATCATCTGAATGCTTATTGGTTCCTCGGTGGGTAATTGGAGGAGTGGAGCGTTGTTTTTTCTCCCTATCTGGATGTATCTGCTTGTACCTGTAGTTTTAAAATTAGATTTATTTCTAATTTATGTGTAAGGGTATTTTACTTGTATGTATGTGTATCATGTGTATTCAGGTCCTACAGTCTGAAGAGAGCATCAGATGTCCTAGAAATAAGTTACAGATAATTATTATTCTTCATGTGAGTGATAGGAACTGAACCCAGGTCCTCTCCAAGAGTCATATTTGCTCTTAATTGCTGTCCTCTCTGCAACACGAATATCCATAGTTTTGAGGATATAAAAGCCATTAATATTTTGAATTCAATCAGTCCCAACACTGGAAAAGGAGTCCCACCACCTGGTAAAAGGAGATGACCAGATTACATGTAAATTATAGATTTTCCCTTTTTTATTTTTAACTCTACATTATTTCATGCTTGTATGTTTTTACATTATCCTTCTTACTTGATGGTTCATTTATATTTTCCATTTAAAGTTTAGAAATCATTTTATTAATGAAATAACTAGGTTTCAATATAAAAAAAGGACTCTCTATCTTAAACACAGGCAAAACATGCTAGCAGCCCCAGAGGCATTGTATTTTCTTTGAAATTTAAATCAAGCAATTTATTTAGAAAATTCAAGTCCCATTATAACAGAATTTAGAAACCCTTAAAAATACATTTTTCAGATTTACGTTGAGGTCTTTGATCCACTTGGACTTAAGTTTTGTGCACGGTGACAGATATGGATCTATTTGCAGCCTTGTACACGTTGATATCCAGTTATGCCAGCACCATTTGTTGAAGATGCTTTCTTTTTTCCATTGTATAGTTTTGGCTTCTTTGTCAAAAATTAGGTGTTCATAGGTGTGTGGATTAATGTCAGGGTCTTCAATTTGATTCCATTGTTCCACATGTCAGTTTTTATGCCAGTACCAAGCTGTTTTTATTACTGTAGCTCTATAGTAGAGCTTGAGGTCAGGGATTGTGATGCCTCCAGAGATTGTTTTATTGTACAGGATTCTTTTGGCTATCCTGGTTTTCTTGTTTTTCCATATGAAGTTGAGTATTATTCTTTCCAGGTCTGTGAAGAATTGTGTTGGTATTTTGATGGGGATTGCATTGAATCTGTAGATTGCTTTTGGTAAGACTGCCATTTTTAAATGTTAATCCTGCCTATCCATGAGCATGGGAGATCTTTCTATTTTCTGACATCTTCTTCAATTTCTTTTTTCAGGGACTTAAAGTTCTTGTCATATAGGTCCTTCACTTGCTTGGTTAGTGTTACCCCAAGGTATTTTATATCATTTGTGGCTATTGTAAAGGGTGGTGTATGTCTGATTTCCTTCTCAGCCTATTTGTCAATTGTATATAGGAGGGCTACTGATTTTTTTGAGCTGATATTGTATCCTGCTATGTTGCTGAAGGTGTTTATAAGCTGTATCAGTTCCTTGGTTGAATCTTTGGGGTCACTCAAGTATGCTATCATGTCATCTGCAAATAGGGAAAGCTTGACCTCTTCCTTTCCAATTTGTATCCCCTTAATCTCCTTATGTTGCCTTATTGCTCTGGCTAGAACTTCAAGTACTATATTGAATAAGTATGGGGAGAGTGGACAGCCTTGCTCGTTCCTGATTTTAGTGGAATCGCTTTGAGTTCTCTCCATTTAATTTTATGTTGGCTGTTGGCTTGCTATAAATTGCCTTTATTATGTTTAGGTATGTTCCCTGTATTCCTGATCTCTCAAACCTGATAGAAGAGAAAGTAGGAAGTAATCTTGAATGCACTGGCATAGGAGATTACTTCCTAAATATAACACCAGTAGCACAGACACTGAGAGAAACAATCAATCAATGGGACCTCTTGAAACTGAGAAGACTTGTAGAGCAAAGGATATGGTCAACAAGGGAAAGCAACAGCCTACAGAATGGGAAAAGTTCTTCACCAACCCCACATCTGACAGAGGACTGATATCCAGAATATATAAAGAACTCAAGAAATTAGACATCAAAATGTCCAACAGTTCAATTAAGAATTGGGCTATAGAACTAAACAGAGAATTCTCAACAGAGGAAACTCAAATGGCTGAAAGACATTTAAGGAATTGCTCAATATCCCTAATTATCAGGGAAATGCATATCAAAATGATTCTGAAATACTACCTTACACCTGTCAGAATGGCTAAGTTCAAAAACACCGAAGACAGCTTATGGTGGAGAGGATGTGGAGCTAGGGGATCTCTTCTCCACTGTTGGTGGGAATGCAAGCTTGTACAACCACTTTGGAAATCAATATGGCGCTTTCTTAGAAAATTGGGAATCAATCTCCCCCAAGATCCAGCTATACCACTCTTGGGCATATACCCAAGGAATGCTCAATCATACCACAAGGACACTTGCTCAGTTATGTTCATATCAGCATTGTTTGTAATAGCCAGAACCTGGAAACAACCTAGATGCCCTTCAACTGAAGAATGGATAAATAAAATGTGGTACATATACACAATAGAATACTACTCAGCAGAGAAAAACAATGACATCATGAGGTTTGCAGGCAAATGGATGGATCTAGAAAAAAATCCTCCTGAGTGAGGTAACCAAGACTCAGAAAGACAAACATTGTATGTACTCACTCATAGGAGGATACTAGATGTAAAACAAAGATGACTCCCTGCTACTCACAACTCCAGGGAGGCTACCTAGAAAACAGGACCCCAAGAAAGCCACAGGGGTCACCCAATGACAGAGAAATGGATGAGATCTACATGAACAACCTGGAAGTGAGTGGGGGTAATGAAGGGCAAGGGTCGAGAGAAAGAGAGCTTAGGGGAGCGAGAGACATCCCAGCTGGCTCAAGAACAGAGAGGGAGAACAAGGAATAAGAGACCATGATAAATGAAGACCACATAAGAATAGGAAGAAGCAGGGTACTAGAGAGGTCCACAGAAATCCACAAAGATACCCCCACAATAGACTGGCAATGGTTGAGAGACAGCCTGAACTGACCTACTCTCGTGATAGGATGGCCAAACACCCTAATTGTCGTGCTAGAAACCTCATCCAATGACTGAGGGAACAGGATGCAGAAATCCACGGCTAGGCTCCAGATGGAGCTCCAGGAGTCCAATCGGTGAGAAAGAGGAGGGTTTGTATGAGCGAGAATTGTCGAGACCAAGGTTGGAAAAAGCACAGGGACAAATAGCCAAAGGACTGGAAACACATGAACTATGAACCAATAGCTGAGGGGCCCCCAACTGGATCAGGCCCTCTGGATAAGTGAGATAGTTGATTAGCTTTATCTGTTTGGGAGGCATCCAGGCAGTGGGACCAGGACCTGTCCTCAGTGCATGAGCTGGCTCTTTAGAACCTGGGGCATATATGGGACACTTGGCTCAGCCTGGGAGGAGGAGACTGGACCTGCCTGGACTTAATCTACCAAGTTGAACTCAATCCTCAGGGGAGTCTTTTCCCTGGAGGAGATGGGAATGGGGTGTGGGCTGGGGGGAAAGCAAGGGGGGGCGGGGTAGCGGGAGGTGGGAGACCAAGGGAATCTGTGGCTGATATTTAAAATTAAATTAAATTATAAAATAAAATTAAAAGAAAAAGAAAAAAACATTTTTTCTTTCTATCTTTCTTTATAATTTGGACTCATCAAATGGCACAACAAGGCTTTGAAATTCTTTTATTTTGTGGTTTTCTCCCCCTCCCTTTGAGTTGACTAATTGCCTGTGCAAGCAATCACATTAATTACTCATGCAAACTTTGTAGCATGAATATAAGTCACTATCTCAATTCTCAGACTAGCAGGGCCTAACAGGACTTTCCTTTCAGATGAGAGCAGCTATTCATGAATGTAAGGTAATCAAACTTTGAACGGCAGTTTGTTTGTTTAGCAGCAAGGTGTGTACTTTCAAAGTCATGACTCTTGATAGAAACAAGGTAGCAAATTTGCATCTCAGGGTCCTGATCTGGAAGTAGCTGGATGTAAACTTTTTGCCATACAAGCATGAAAATCTGAGTTAGGTCTTTGAAACAAATTTAAAAGTGGAAGGAAAGAACCAACTCTGCAAAGTTGTTCCCACACCTCCAGACACATGCCATGGCACATCCATCATTACTATACAAATACAAATGTGATAAATACCAAACCACTCCCTCCCATACCTCACCCACATGTTCCTCCCCCCCCCCGCCAGCACCCTGCACCTGCTGTCAGAGTGCCTACCTCCCCTATAGAGGGGTTGCAGAGTCGGGGTGTCTGGAGGGGAAGGGAAATATTCTGTGTAGGGGTGGAGGTTGGGGAGGAACACGGAATTGGATAGATCCATTTGGCAACAGGGACACAGACCCCCACCAAGCACTACATATTAGAGACACAGGCTTTGCTCCATGTGCAGTGGCAGAGAGACAGATGTTCCAATCTGCGCACAGCTGTAGGCACCTGCTGGCCCTATGACATGGGCTGCAACAGTTCCTACAGAACTCCTCTGCTGCCTCACACACTACATGGTGGAGACATAGGACCCACCTCACATCCTTACAAGGTGGACACGGGCCCCTGACAGTGCAAGTGGTGGCCAGGACATGAGACACAGGACGCTGTCTCATGTGTGCTCCTGCGGCAGACATAGGCCCCTGCCAGTGCAAGTCTCCCCACTGCAGAGACACACGTGTAGCTGAGTTTCTAAACAGTCTTATTAAATAAGAAACACAGAGCCAAATACAGAAGTAATAGCCGAAGAGATCAGAGAAATAGCGAAGAGCTATGAAGAGCTAAGACTAGCCTTATCTTACCACCTCGCTGCTGTCACTTCCCCAGAGAGAGAGAGAGCTTCTTCCTGTCTAACCTGTGCTTTTATTGCCTTCCTGTTCTGCCTTCTCATTGGCTCTAAGCCCAGTCACATCACTTCCTTGTCATTGTCTGCCTATACAGACCTCCAGGTCTCTATGGTTGATACTGGTGTTAAAGGTGTGTGTCACCATGCTTGGTTGTGTCCTTGACCACACAGAGACGCTGCCATCTGATCAGATTAAGGGCATGTGCTACAACTGCCTGACTTCTGGTTTATGACTTGCTTTGACCTCTGATCTTCAAACAACTTTATTTATTAACATACAAATAAAATATCACATTTCAGCACAAATAAAATATCACCACATTTCCCCTTTTATTATAATGAAAAGAATAAAGAAAAAACATTATAATATAAGAAAAATGATATACAATAAGTACAATAACTATATATAATATATACAAGCAATAAATATCTCAACAATGTCTAGTCCATTTGCATTTGACAAACTCAGAGAAAATATTTCATTATCTATCCTATTTTGATAAGTCCAAAATGTACCTGATTCACTTTCCATTCTAACTTATATTACCAACAGAAAACTATTTTATATTGTCTTTCAAATTTATATACTTACACCTCTCTAGGGAGTTTCTTTTCTGAAATTCTTTATAAGGAAAACTATAACTATAGCTATCTAACCTTCAACTAACTATAACTAACTAATATTTAACTCCCTCAGAGACCCAAGAAGGATATATATTATCTAATAAAACAGGAAGTGCAAACAAGCACCTTCCAAAAAAGAATGTGAGTTGACAGAAACAGTCAGCTGCCTGGACACTCAACCGAGGTTTCTCCAAATCGTTGGGACATCATCTTCAGCCTCTAGGCTTAGCATACCTGACAGACTCATTTGTGAAGTAGGATGTACACAAGGCCTACAGTTCAATCTCACATTCGGTGCGAGTAGTCTATGTACCAGATAAACTTGAATTCCATCAGTGTCCTGTCATGAGTCAGGATTTTAAATTCTGGAAATTGTTGATGTTTTTGGAATTTGGCTGTCCATTCTTCTTGACTTGAGGGTGGCTTCATCTTGGCATCCCGTTCTTCTCTGCATCCCTTTCTTCTTAGCTTGTGGGTGGCTTCATCTCTTTTATTAAATGCCAGTCTACCACTGAGATGTTAGACTCTGTCAGCCTAGTTACTCTTTCAAGAATAACTGTTTCAGTTACTGTTCCACTGCACATCAGAAGACATTGATCCATTGCCTGGTCAGTTGCCTTCGAAGAAAGGGGCCCTGTACCTTTTCCAGATTGCAAAGGCCACTTCAGCGATGGTGCTGTATTGTTCTGGCCTAAGAGGTTGCCTGTTGTTAAAGCCACAACCACACTTGTCTTGGTAAGAATCAAAAGTCTTTTGTTTTGTGTCTTGTCTGTCCATTTTTGTCCTGTTAGTCAGCAGTCGATGTGAGGACTCAGTGGCTAACTTTTGCCACAATGAAAGTTATCTCCATATACAGTTTCTTTCTTTCTTTCTTTCTTCCTTTCTTTCTTTCTTTCTTTCTTTCTTTCTTTCTTTCTTTCTTTCTTTCTTTCTTTCTTTCTTTCTTTTTTTTTTTTTTTGAGACAGGGTTTCTCTGTGTAGCTTTGCGCCTTTCCTGGAACTCACTTGGTAGCCCAGGCTGGCCTCGAACTCACAGAGATGCGCCTGCCTCTGCCTCCCAAGTGCTGGGATTAAAGGCATGCGCCACCACCACCCAGCCATATACAGTTTCTTCAATGCCCATATCTTCTCTGAAGTAGATCGGTGCTTCCAGGAGTCAACATGTCTCATAGTCATAAAAAAAGAAAAAAATTCTAAATTATTAAAACATTTTAAATGCCATATTCTGTAGACCTCTGAAGGGTTTGAAGATGACCTGTCTATCTAATATATTTCTGCTCAACCTTGAAAACATACCTAATATGACTACAAGTTCAATTGTAATGTCTAACTACTAACTTTCATTTCTTTATATCCTAATAGTTGGCAATAGTAACATTTAAGGATTAGCAAATTGCATTACATTGTTAAATGAACTGTATAAGTATAATATCCTGAACAAGATTAGAAATATACATACAGCATTTCATACAATATCAATCTCAATATATAAAATTTGTATACAATATATAAAATCCAATCCAATGTAAAGTATTTAAAACTAGTAATTGTCTTTTAAAAGTAGATTCAATAATCTACCTTTTTTATCTATATCCTCTCTTTTGTTTCTACAGGAGAAGATAAGCTGTGAATACCATCAAACTTTACTTTTCAGAGTAGGTTCATTAATCTACCCTCTATTTTATCATTTCTATATATCTTTTTTCAAATAAGAACCTTAATTGTAATCTCCTTTGTTAACCCATTTTCCTGATCAATAACAACAACTTGTAATCAAACCTCCTAAACAATGAAAATTATCCCAGACCCAAAACCCACTGAAACCAAAAACCACCCACCCCACATTACCTCTTTGGGAATGTGGATATTGTGTTCTTAAAACTGCTTCCTGGTGGTTGTGGGTGAAGGCATCTTTAGGGGATTCTGAAAAGAAAAATTTTGGGTTAATTTTCAAGGTCTAGGAAAGGTAGCTTTATCATTTGTTGTCCAGTCTCTGCATAATGCCAAAGTTCAGGGCTTATCTCCATTCCTTGTTCAAGTTGTCTATGAAACTAGATCATCTCAGCTAGCCCTCTCAAAATTGTTCTGTGCAGTTTGTACTCCAAAGCTGATCTGTGGGTGATGTTTGTAAGCTTAGTGTTATTATTATTGTCCACGTGGAGTCATTATTGTTGGGCCCCATCATCTTTCTGGAGACTTGAAATTCGATGTTAGGCCTGGCCTGGTCATGATTCCCTGCAGAAAACTGATAAAGACTCGAACACAAAAACATGTATAGGCAGCTAATTGAAGCCTTTTTTCTAGAATTAGTAAGTACTCTATATGACCATTAATAACATAAGTTTAATATATATAAATCTTATAAATTTTTATATAAAATTCATAACTTAAGAAAAGTTTAAAGAATCAAAATAGAATCTAAGAATTTAGATTAGTAGCAATAGAATAGTCCCTTAATTTTTTTGTTTTCTGTCATATCAGAAGATGGCTTTTCTGACATGATACAGAGATTTTGCATTTTCCTTTTAACAACATGCTTAGGTTTAAAGAAGGAGAGAGCCATTTTCCAACTCCAAAGCCAGCTTTAATTTTTAATTGAACTAGGACTACAAAAAGACCATTTGTGTCAAGTGTCTGTAGAGAAGAGTAGAAACAAACATTTAGGAAGATTTATGAAATTTTATAGATGATATATCAATAGGCCAATTTACTCCTTTTCTTGGCACATTTTTTTTAGATGATTTGTCCTTTTTCTTCAGATGTCTCATTTGACCAGTGTTCTTCAGATTCCTTAGCCTTCATTCTCCTGAAAGAAAAAAACAAAAACCTTTCCCCAAGACTAACTTTGGGGAAGTTCCCTTTTGGCAAGTTATATCTGATTAAATGAAAACATTTGCTAGTGATATAAGCTAACTTAAATTGGATGGTCATGCTGGTTGATGAACTATTACCTCTTCTAATTAAAAGTCTCTCTTATTCAAATCGAACCTTTATCAATTTTGATGGTATCCACAGCTTATCTCTCCTGTAGAAACAAAAGCAAAACCTCATCCCCAATGTAACACATATCCTGGTTTCCATTCTGAGGTCAGCACATCCTTAAAGTATATAGGCTGATTTAATTCTGTAGTTTTTCTATTATCCAATGTCCCTCTACAACTGTTGTTCCTTTTTCATTAGCATTGAAAAAGTTTAAAGTTAATAGAGCATTATGTAATCTATTTCTGGGGTTTTTGTTACCCCTTTCTGTTTATTTAGCATATCCTTTAAAGTTCTGTTTGATCTTTCTATAACTGCTTGGCATGCAGGGTTATGTGGTATACCTGTAATGTTTTATATTGTAATAAGGAAAAAACTGTTTCATTGTACCAGAGACATATCCTGGAGCATTGTCAGATTTAATTTGAGCAGGTATAGCCATGATGGCCATAACTTCTAGCAAATGCCTGATTACAGAATAAGCTTTTTCAGAACTCAAGGCAGTTGTCCATTGATATCCTGAATAAGTATCAGTGGTATAGTGTACATATTTTAATTTTCCAAATTCTGCCAAGTGAAACACATTCATCTGCCAGATTTCATTCCTCTCAGTACCCTTTGGGTTACATCCTCCTGGTAATGGAATCTGATTGTAAAAGGAACAAGTAGGACAGTTGTTTGCAATTTCCTTGGCTTGTTGCCAGGTTATGGAAAAATCCTTTTTTTTTTTTTTTTTTTGGTTTTTCAAGACAGGGTTTCTCTGTGTAGCTTTGCGCCTTTCCTGGAACTCACTTGGTAGCCCAGGCTGGCCTCAAACTCACAGAGATGCGCCTGCCTCTGCCTCCTGAGTGCTGGGATTAAAGGTGTGCACCATCACCGTCTGGCAGGAAAAATCCTTTTTTAAACATTTATTATTGATATGATGTTTTTTATGAAAGTCTGAGGCCTCCAGTACATTTCCTATCAATAATTTATCAATCTCATCATTACCATGTACTAGAGGGCCTAGCAAACCAGTATGGGATTGGGTGTGAGTTATATATAAGGGATGCTTCCTATTCCTGATTATATCTTGTAACTGAATAAATAGTGAAGTTAATTCTTACTCATCAGGGATAAATTCTGCAGTCTCAATATTTAATACCACTCTTTCAGCATACTGAGAGTCAGTAACTATGTTGAGAGGTTCTGAAAAATCTATTAATACCAATAGAATAGCATACAATTCCAATTTTTGAACTGAATTATAAAGACTTTGAGCCACTTTACTTAAATTTTCTGATTTGTAACCTGCCTTTCCTTGTTTGTTTGCATCTGTATAAAATGTACGAACTCCAGATATGGGTGTTTCCCGTACAATATGAGGCAAAATCCAACCAGCTCTCTTTATAAGTTCAATTCTTTCGCTTTTGGGATATTTGCTGTTAATCTCTCCCAAAAAATTACTGCAAGCTTTTTGCAAAGGTTCACTTTCTGCCCATAATTTTTCAATATCCTCCTTAGTTAAAGGTATGATCATTTCTGCTGGGTCTATTCCTGCTTAATTGATGAAGTCTCAATTTTCCTTTCAAAATCAAGTCAGAGATCTTTTCATATAAGTTTTTAATTTTTTACTCTGTTTATTTAGTAGAAATATCCATTCCAATATAATATCTTCCCTCTGCATTAAAATTCCTGTAGGAGAATGTCTAGAGGGTAAAATAACCAAAATGCAATCCAGCTTTGGATTGACACGATCCACGTGTCCTTCTTGTACTTTCTTTTCTACCAAGGCCAATTCTTTCTCAGCTTTAGGTGATAATTCTCTTGGACTATTTAAGTCCTTATCACCTTCTAAGGTTTTGAACAAATTACTCAGTTCATCATTTTTTACCCGTGCAATAGTTCATAGATGAGAAATGTCTCTGAATAATCTTTGAAAGTCATTAAGAGTCATAATCAATCTCTCATAATTTGCACCTTTTGAGGTCTTATGTTTCGTAGACCTATTTTATATCCCAAATAATTAATAGAATCTCCTCTTTGTTTTTTTTTTTTGGAGCAATTTATAATCTCCCACAAGGCAAAATTTTCTTTACTTCTTCAAACATTCTTTCTAATGTATCTGCATTTGAGTCAGCTAGTAAAATACTGTCTATGTAATGATAAATTATAGGTTTAGGAAATTTTTTACGTATTACTTCCAATGGCTGTCATACAAAGTATTGGCACAGGGTTGGGTTATTTAACATTCTCTGTGGGAGAATCCTCCATTGATATCTCTTAATCGGTTGAGAATTATTATAAGTAGGCACTGTGAAGGTAAATCTTTGTATTTTTCTTGTAAGGGTATGGAAAAGAAATAGTCTTTCAAATTGATAACTATAAGAGGCCATCCTTTAGGTAACAGAGTAGGCAAAGGAATTCCAGATAGTAGAGAGCCCATTGGCTGAATTGCTTTGTTAATTGCTCTTAGGTCTGTTACCATTCTCCATTTACCAGATTTCTTTTAAATAACAAATACAGGAGAATTCCAAGGGCTGGTTGATTCTTCAATATGCTGAGCATTTAACTGCTCTTGAACCAGCTCTTCTAAAACCTGCAGTTTCTCTGTTGTTTAAGGCCATTACTGAACTCATACAGGCTTGTCTGTTAACCATTTTAAAGGTAGAGCTGTTGATGTCTTTGAAAGATCATCAGTTGTTGTGCCCTGTTCTTGTACAATCTGGATGGCTGGTGACCACTTGTTAGAATAATCCCCTCTAATATTTCTCTCAGAAACATGTGTTGGTTTATGATTTATTTCTGAGGTTGGAGGAATGTTAATCTGTGTATTCCTTTGTTGTAATAGATCACAGTCCCATAAGTTCATAGCTATATTAGCTACATATGGCTTTACTTTCCCTCTCTGTCCTTCTGAACCTATACATTCATGCCATCTTATACTCTGTCTCACTTGAGATAATGTTCCAATCCCTAACAGCTGAACATTTACCTCTTGTAGAAGCCAAGTTAGATGCCAAAATTCTGGTGCAATTATTGTCACATTTATATCTGTGTCTACTAATCCATCCAAGAAATCATTTATTTGTATTTTTAATCTTGGTCTTTGTTTATTCATAGAAGTTTGCAAAAAAATTTGCTTTATGGATTCTCCTGATTTTTCTATTCTCTCTGCCTCAGCTGTTCTATCACCCTGAGCAGCCTGGTTTATTCCAATAGGCATCTGGTTATTTAATTGCTCTGAGTAGGGATTTCTGCTATGATGGCAGGAAAGATCCGAACTGGATTTGTTATGGGGGCCTGCATAAGGCCTCTCTGGGAGTTTCCCGAAGACAGAGGCAAAGAATTACCTTGTCTCTCCCTTGTTGATCTACATTTATTGGTCCAATGTTTACCCTTACCACACCTTCTGCATACTCCTGAAGGGAGGTGCATTCTGTTGCTGTTGTTCCTTGAATAAATATTTTTTCTAGGAATGCCCTGTTTACATTCCCTTTTCAAATGACCTTGCTTTCCACACCCAAAACATCTGACATTACTCAAACCTTTTGAAATTGCTTCTCCTATCCACATATCATCATGGCCATGAGACTCAACATTAATTGTGTCACTGATCCAGTCCTCCAAGGGTGCAGATTTTGCCTTTAATGGCCTGATTATTCTCTTGCATGCTGCATTCGTGTTCTCAAAAGTCAAAGATTCAATTATTATCTGCCTAGTTTCTGAGTCCGGGACAATTCTATTCACTGTTGAAGACAGCTTTTGTAAGAAATTATTGAAGGATTATTTTGGGCTCTGTATAACTTTTGTAAATGATTCAATTTTTGTTCCTGCTTCCTCAATTCTGTCCCATGCATTCATGGCTGCCATGTGACATAGAATTAATGTTTGGTTATCATATAAACATTGTCTTTGTATTTTAGCATATTGGTGTTCTCCAAGAAGCTGATCCTGGGAAATTTCCACACCTCTCCATTGACTTTCTATGGTCTTAGCCTCAAGTCTATACCACATGCACCACTGCAATTGTGCTTCAGGTTCCAGGACAGCACTTGGGAAACCCCACATGAGAAAGCTGTGGAGTTACTGACTGTTGTTGACCGATTGCTTCTGTCTGTAATTTTTCTCATGTCCTACTTCATTTCATTCCTAAAAACAGCTATGGGTGTTTTCTCACTGCTTGTGTGTTTATCTCTAGAAAATATCATACCTTTGGGCACACATTTATCTGGTTTAAGCTGTATAACTCAGATGTATAGAAATAATACCAGAATATTCTTTACTGACACAGGGAAGTAACAGTATTCTTAGTCTCAAAGGCAGCCTTTTACACATTTTGGGAAGACCTTAGAACAAATTCTAAACAGACTAAACTGGCCTGGCAGAAAATACACAAAGACAAATTCCCAAGTGTTGTTTATTGCTAAATCAAGGCCATTGAGATCTAGCTCCTTGCAGTAGTATCTCTCTTTCTGCATGTACCTGATCGTTCAAGGTTCAGCCAATTGTTTACTGTCTGGGATTACTCACCAACTCAGAGCTATGTGCGTGGGTCAATGTGACATTGCTAGCCTAAGAGAAACTACATTTCTTATCTTGTATTATGAGAATGGGTAGGTCCCTGAAAATATAATTTCTAATAGCCCAGAGTTGGCTGTGAGAAAGCAGTGGCAGTGTAGAGAGAGACAGCTCTGTGTAGAGCTATGTGAGAGCTGCTGCAGAATGTGAGTGAAATGTGTGTGTGTGTGTGTGTGTGTGTGTGTGTGTGTGTGTCTGTGTGTGTCTGTGTCTGTGTCTGTGTCAGTGTGTGCTGAGTGAGAAATGAAGAAACAGGACCATGAGAGAAGTACGGGAGTATAAGTGGGTGAAAGAGTGAGTAAAGAGTAAGTGAATAATCTAGAAGTATGTGTATGTGAGTGAGTGTGAGAGAGTGAGCTGTGTGGAGATTTGTAACTGTTTGGAGGCAAAAAGGAGCTGTATAGAAGAGATGTAGAGGAGATATAAATGTATAATATATATTTTATATATGTAAAAAGATGTATAGTCATGTGACATATGTATGTATGTAAAGATATGTAGCTGTTTGCAGCAGTGTGGAGATATGTAGCTCTGTGGAGACAGAGTAAGAGACCATTCTTAAGATGAAGTAAAAGAGAAAGTTATCCCCAAAAAGCATTTGTGTTTCTTTATTATTTACTCCTCAGATAGAAAATGTC
>CABHPQ010190566.1:0-13698 GCA_902168405.1 Peromyscus aztecus
TCTATTTCTACTTCCCATGAATATCCATGAGTCAGGCCTAGAGCCTTCCTTGTTAGTGTCTCTGAGTCTGGGAATTGTAGTCTGATTATCCTTTAGCTAAGAGCTAATATCCACTTATGAGTACATAGCATGCATGGCTGGCCAAAAGGTCAATAAAATAATTCCTAGTGATATTCTGCTATACTTCTAAGATATTGCTTAGCCCAAACATTATCAGAGAGTTTTCCTACAGCAGCTAATGAGAGTAGATGCCAAAACACACAGTCAAACTATAGGCAGAGATCTGAGAAACATGCATAATAGAGGGAAGAAGAGGATTGGGCTGGAGAGGGCTTGAGGTTACCAGAAGAACACAACCTGCATGACCCATAGAATCAACTAAGTAGGACTCAGAGAGGCTCACAGAGTCTCAAGTGGCATTCATGGAGCTTGCATGGGTCTGCACTAGATTCTCTGCATATATGTTGTGGTTCCTTAGCTTGGTGTTTTTGTGGGACTCCTAACAGTGGGAGTAGGGTTTCTCTGATCTTTTGCTACTCATTGGACCCTTTTCCACCTACTGGGTTTCCTCATCCAGTCTTAATATGAGGGTTTGTGCCTAGTCTTATTGTAACTTTTTATGGCATATTTGGTTGACATCCTTGGGAGACCTGCTCTTTTCTGTAGGGATATGAAGGAGTAGTAGATCTGGAGGAGAGGAGAGGTGGAGGGGGAACTGGGAAGAGTGGAGGGAGAGGAGTTTGTGGTCAGGATGTATTGTATGAGAGAAGAATAAATAAAAAGAAAAATGAAAAAAAAAGACAAGAGAAGGAAATAAGAGATACAGAGTATAGTGGACATCTGGTCTATCTATGACTTTGAGGTAAGCACTGCAAGATATAGCAGGTAACTGTTTTACCTATAACCTTGAAGTTCCTGTCCCCAGGGCATGGCCTTGGGGCCACTCTCTTCTCTCACTCATGGGCCTGGATGGTGTGAACTGACTCAGGTTGTAGAACAGTGTGAGACTGTACCTCAGTCTTCCAGGATTGTGCAATGATTCTCCTGTTCCATGAATTTTCTTTCTTAATAAATTCCTTTTACCCGTTAAGCAGACTCCCATGGATATCTCACTTTATCTGGCACCCAACCATGTGTATCTGAGCCCCAAGTGCCCATACTGGGGCTACTTGCATGACTAAACCTTAATGCCCACGGGCAGGTGCTGGTGAGTTTCTCCACCCCGCAGAGCCTAAATGCAGCCCAATCCCCCAGGAGCTGCCTGACCCCTGCTCAGGTGACCACCTGCATACAGCAGTTATGTAGAGAGCCTGTAGTCCAGTTAGCTCACAAGGCATGTGAGCCAGGCACTCCCAGGCCAGCCAGATCATGCAACACCAGTTATTATAAAAACTGACAGAAGCACGTGCATTTAGTGGCAGAAAGAGCACCATGTCAGAGAAAGGTGCCCATGTTATGTGCACCTTTCAAGTTCTGCGATTGTAGAGGCTGGACCAGGCCACAGCCACCAGCCTTGTAAGAGATGGCCAGCAGACCCTTCCTTTACTTTTGTAACCATTTGGTGTAGCTGCTGTCAACTCCATCTGTTGAAATTCCCACTGCCACTGCCACCATCACCATTCCGGGTGCAGCCACCACCACTGTTCAGTATATTGACTCATTTGTTGTAATCCCGTCAGCTCTGCCCAGTGCTCATGTGCAGGGGTTGTCTGGGTGAGTGATTCACAGGAGCCCATTCAGGGAGCTGAGTCAGCTCACAATTGACCTGTCTTGGTGCTCCACCTTTGACACCTACTGGCAAAACATTGATACTACATCCAAAAATCATCAAAAAACCAGGCAATAGCCCAACCTGGTTGGTTAATTACACCTGTAACATCTGGACACTTAGGACAATCTTTTGAGGATCTTATCTAAGGTAAATTACTTGATAATTTCACATCTTAAACTGATAATAAATAAATTTTTTTCTTTACAAATTTTAAGTACTTTTTACATCATGGTGCATAATGTAACCATTTGAGAATTTAAAGACTTCTTTGTTTATACTATGGATGAAATTTTACAAGACATATATGACCTTCCTGGGATGTATACAATTTTCGCCATAATGGTGATTAGCATAGTAATTCATATTATATCATTAAAAACTGGTTTAATAACATCAGCAAATATGAGACATTAATGAGACTAATACAGACTTTGCAAAGTGGTAATGAGAACTTAAACAAAAGGATTCATTCTTTGTAGTCTGCTACTTTACCACATAAACTTCAGTTTTCTGATAATAAATGGACATCAAGATTTAATTCTATTGAAAATAAAGGCGAAAAACTAATGGAAAACTCAGTAAATTTGCAAATCAATCTTAATGCTGTACAGACAATTTCTAAGAAGGAATGATCATCATTAACCAATATAATGAAATCTTTAGAATCATTTGTTTATGATGCACAGAAAATCTTTTTTGATTTAATGAAGTCACTGGAATAATTACAGTACAAGAAGTAGAAAATTTATAAAAAGTTGTGGTCAACCAATTTCAAGGTTTGGAGGAGTCTGTTAGAACTGATAATCAGAGTGCTAAGAAGAAGGGAAAGGCTAGAGAGGTCATAACATTGCCAGTGCTTTACAGAGTTAGGATATCTTACCAAAAGTCACTACACATTATGACATATACCCTGTAACAGTTTGTGAAAAGCCATCAACTGATAAATATCCTGAAGAATATGTAGAATATGGAAGCCTATACATATGAGAAATTTAAAGAACATCATGGAAGTTGTAGATACCTATGATATACATTGAACATAAGTGAAACAGATGTTAAATATATGGTCTTCTCGAAATAGGATCATGCCAAGTGACTAAAATACTTAGTATTAGCTGTATTAGAATATAACCAGCAAGTAAAATGAAAAAAGTGGTTGAGAGAAGCTAAGGTCTTTGAGCAGCAAGGAAAGATTAGAGGGTTTGATCTCCCAAGATCAAATTTCTGATGAGGGCTGCTTTGATGACATAGATGAACAATCTACCTTTGATGAGCATACATTATCCATATGCCATACAGCACACTTAAATGCTTGGGAAAAGATTCCAGAGAGAGGGAAACCAACTGAGCTATATACAAAAGTTTTCCAGGGGTCAAAAGAATCATTTACTGATTTTTATTTTAACAAAGATTGACCAAGACTATAAATAATATAATATCTGACTAATAATTAAGACAAATAATTAATTAAATCTTTGGCTTTTGAAAATGCTAATATAGAATGCAAAAGGATAATTGTACCTTTAAAGATGAGACCAGCACACATATAAGAATGGATCCAACACAAAATCAGTGTTGAGTCTCTTAACTATGATGGCGAGGCTTAGATAGGAGAGGTGATTTCCAGAGGTATAAAGAGACATCAAAGTGCCAAATGTTTTAATTGTGTTAAGCCAGGCCATATAAGTAGAAATTGTACACAAGGCACTCCTAGAAGAAATGCTTCTTCTAGAAATGACCCAAACAGGAGACCAAAACTTCTGAATTATGTAGATGTGGCAAAGGCCAACATTGGATCAATGAATACAGATCAACAAGAGACATACGAGGCAACCCTTTACCACTGGGAAATGTCTCAGGGGGCCTCTGGCAGACCTCCAAACTGAATGTGGTCCAGTCATTTCTAGTCACTATGGAGGAAATTCCTCCCCAGCACAATAAAATAATCCAGTACCTTATGTAAAGAACAATTCTGCACTGGATAGTATAACAGCTTTGATAGATGGATCTAAATTTTGAAACAATAACAAAACTAGTATTTTGGCAGAGTTTAATGAATGAACAAAGATCAAAGCTTAGAGTTTGAATAAATAGCCTTATTATAAAAGGCTTAGTGGACACAGGTGTAGATATGACTATAATTACACCAAATCATGGCATCCAAATTGGCCTCTTCATGAGGCAGGTTTCCAATATTTCAGAATTGGAACACTATCTCAGGTAAAACAAATTATGAGATTGGTTGAATGCATAGGGCCAGAAGGACAGAGAGAAAGTCTGAAAGCATATGTGGTGACTGTAGCATTGAATCTATGGGGTCATGATCTGTTACTGCAATGGAATACTCAGATCAATATTTCCCCATTTTCAGAAGTTGAACGTATACCAATTCATGTTTCTGGGAATAATATTATAAGACACTACAAAAAAAATCAGCAACCAACCATTCACCAACATAAACAGAGCACAACTGCTGTTGAACTCTCAGAAATACCAAAAGCCCTAACTTTAAAATAGATAACTGATAAAACTGTCTGCATTGGGTAATTACCTATGACACAAGAGAAACTAAAAGCCTTAGGGCAACTGTTTCAGAAGCAGTTAAATGTTCAACATATGTAAGAATCTACTAGCCCTTGGATTTCTCCTGTACTTTTTATTAAAAAGAAATCTGGAAAATGAAGGATGTTGACAGATCTGAGAGCCATTAATAAAGTAATTCAGCCTATGGGTACCCTACAGAATGGGATGTGCTTGCCCTCTCTGCTACCTAAAGGATGGCCTATTATAGATATTGACTTAAAAGACTGTTTTTTAACCATATCTCTACAAGAAAAGGATAAGTACTGCCTTCAAGTACCTACTTATAATAATTCCCAGCCAGTCAAGATATATCACTGGAAGGTCTTCCCATGGAGAATGTTAAATAGCCTCATCCCGTGCCAATATTTTGTGTGAAAACCATTGGAAATAATTCCTGCACAATTTCCACAATCTATAATTTACCATTTTATGGATGATATCTTACTAGCTGATCCAAAGTTAGAATCTTTAAAAAGCATATTTGAATAAGAAAACAAAATTTTGCCTCATGGGGGATTAAAAATTGCTCCAGAAAAAATACAAAGAGGAGATTCTATTAATTACTTAGGATATAAGATAGATCTACAAAAAAATTAGATCCCAAAAGATACAACTCAGGAGAGATATATTGTAGATTTTAGTGATTTTCAAAGATTATTAGAAAGCATTTCCAACTTAACAACTATCATTGGAGTATCTAAAGCTGGACTAGTAAACTTGGCCAATGACCTAAAAAGGGACCAGGACTTAAATAGTCCAAGTAATTATCAGCTGAGGCAGAGAAGGAATTGGCTCTAGTAGAACAGAAACTATGAGAGGCACATGTGGATCGTGTGAACCCTGAACTTAATTGCATTCTGGTCATAATCCCCTCCAGACACTCCCCCACAGGGATTTTGATTCAAAGTAAAGATATTATATTGGAATGGATATTTCTACCACATAAACCAAGTAAGAAGTTAAAGGCATATTTGGTAAAAGATCTCTGATTTGAATCTAAAGGAAAATTAAGACTTTGTCAATTGACAAGAATGGACTCAGCATTAATTGTAGTACCTTTAATTAATGTGGAAATCTCTTTATGAAAAGATAATGAATACTGGAAAAAAGTCTGCAGTAATTTTTTTGAGAGAGATTAACAACTGTTATTCCAAAAGCAGAAGAATAGAATTCATAAACAGAACTGAATGAGTCCTTTCTCACATTGTTTGGCAAAAGCCAATCTCTGGAGTCCCCACATTCTATACTGATGAAAATAAATCAGGAAAGGTAGGAAATAAATCAGGAGCTGTAAGTAAAGTGGTTCAAAGCCCTTACAATTCTGTACAAAAGTCAGAAGTGTATGCCATTCTTATGGATCTGATGGACTTCAGAGAACCTCTCAATATAGTTACTGACTCTCAATATGCAGAGAGTTCTTTTACATATTGATACTGCAGAACTTATTCCTGATAACACAGAACTAACTTCACTATTTATACAATTACAGGAAATAATCAGAAATAGGGAACATTTTATATATATATATATATATATATATATATATATATATTACATACAGGTCTCTTAGATCCTCTAGCACAAGGTAATGATGAGGCTAGAAGCCTCAGACTTTCATAAGAAACACCATGTAAATAGCAAAAGTTTGAAAAAGGCCTTTTCCATCACTTGGCAACAAACCAAGGGAATTGTAAAAAAAAAAAAAAAAAAGTCCTACATGTTCCTTCTATAACCAGACTCCATTACCTGCAGGAAGTAATTCTAAATGTATACAAAGAAATAAAATTTGGCAGATGGATGTGTTTCATTTTGCAGAATTTGGAAAATTATTATATGTATATCATATCATTGACATCTATTCAGGATTTCAATGGGCAACTCCTGTCTGTTCTGAAAAGACTGATACTGTAATTACACACCTATTAGAACTTATTGCCATCATGGGAATACCTATACAAATTAAGACTGACAATGCTCCAGCATATGTCTCAAGTAAAATGAAACAGTTTTTTGAGTATTACAATATAAAGCATATTACAGGTATACCACACAATCCCACAGGCCAAGCAGTCATAGAAACTAATGGAAACACATGAACTGTGAACCGATGACTGAGGGGCCCCCAACTGGATCAGGCCCTCTGAATGGGTGAGATAGTTGATTGGCTTGATCTGTTTGGGAGGCATCCAGGCAGTTGGACCGGGTCCTGTGCTCAGTGCATGAATTGGCTGTTTGAAACCTGGGGCTTAGCAGAGACCCTTGGCTCAGCCTGGGAGGAGGGGACTAAACCTGCCTGGACTGAGTCCACCAGGTTGTTCTCAATCCTCGGGGGAGTCTTTGCCCTGGAGGAGATGGAAATGGGGGGTGGGCTGGGGGGAGGGGGTGGGGCGGGAGGGGGGAGAACGGGGAATCAATGGCTGATATGTAAAGTTGAATTATATTGTAAAATAAAATAAAATAAATTAAAAAAAGAAAGATCTAATTGAACCTTAATGGATATGCTAAATAGACAGAAAGAGGTAACAATGACCCGAAGAAATTGATTACATAATGCTTTATTAATCTTGAATTTTCTCATTGCTGATGAGAAATAGACAACAGTTGTGGAGAAACACTGGGTAACAGAAAAAAAACCCTGAGCTAAACCAGCCTGCTTACTTCAAAGATGTGTTGATCTCAGAATGGAAACCAGGATAACTCCTACACTGGGGAAGCAGTTTTGCTTTTGTTTCTGCAGGAAAAGGAAAGTGATGGACGCTAATAAAATTAATAAAAATTCAATTTGATCAGGAGAAACCCCTTGATGATAAGTGATAGCTCATCCACTGATGTGACAATTCTACAAGTTGTAAAGAAAACTCAGAAACAAGGGTCAAGACAAGGTTATGCTTTTTGTCTTTATAGGAAAATGGAAATACTCATCTTTAAGAAATAAAAAGGCTTTGGACACAGACATCTACAGAAGAAGGAAGGACCTATTAGTACCAATGTACTCTACAGGGTAATATCTCACTGTCTGACATCAATATCTCTTTAACTCTATTGTAGTCCTGATTCAATTAGAAATCAAGCTGGCTTTGAAGTTGGAATGTGACTCTCTCCTTCTCGAAACCCAAGCATGTTGCTAAAAGAAAAATTTGGGAGATTCTGTCTCTTATCAAGAGAGTCTTCTGGTGTGGGACAGAAGAAAAGCAATAAACTAGGGACCATTGTTGCCAAGATTCTATTTCTCTTCATGCTTATTTTTGATTTCTGGAAATTCTTCCTCATGTGTTACATCATCCTAAAATCCAAACTTTCCATTTTGATATTAATAATGTTCAACTTTTCCACAGTGAAAAATAAGTCTTTCCAATATCAATCTTGGAAGTCTCCAGAAGGAAGATCGGGCCACATAATAATGACTCTACCTGGTCCATAATGATGCCATTGAACCAAAAAATATCACACAATGATCAGCTTTGGACTGCAAACTCTTCAGGAAATTTCCCAGATGACATGGTCCATCATATTGCAATTCTAGTCAGAATCTCCAATAACCTTATCCATTACTATGAGCCTGGCTACAGACTTTACAGCTAGCCCTATTGAGACTCAACCATTTAGGTTTCTTACAGGATCCCACAGAGATACTATTGCATCCTAAACAGCAGGAAGCAATTTTAAGAAAATGATGCCCCCTCTCCCAAAGATTTCATTTTCTCAGGGTTATGGATAAGTTGTTATAGGGTTGGATGGAAAAATAAAATTTAGAGTCAGGATTCTCTTTAAGAAAAGAGAAATAGGGAATAAATAAGTATAGGATATTTAGGTAGATTATTGTTTCTACTAGTAAACTAATTTAGCAAACTATCAGCCTTAGATAATTTTCACTGATATGGATTCTTATATTGACACAAATATAAACTATTATTCTATTTCTATTTAAGGTAAGTTGTATATTGATACAAATTCAAAATTATAATTGTCATATTGTACATATGTTCCTCCTCCTATTTGAAATTTTTTGTATATTGATACATATTAAGGATATTGTTGTCATGTTGCACTATACATTTCTATATCCATTTAAGATATATTGTCAGAACTTTGAGGTAATTATCCTTATACTGTACATCTGTTTACAGACTGTTTACCTTGATATGTGAATCCATAGTCTTTAGGTTATTTAGATAGTTAAGGCTTATGGATTAATAGTCACCCATGCTTGTCATATCTATAGTTATGTTAGTTAGGTTTTATGAGATTACAGTTACCCTTATCTCCAAACACACAAAGATGCAACAAAGAAAGAAAATTACACACCAATCTCCCTCATGAACGTGATGCAAAAGTACTAAATAAAATACTGGCAAACTGAATCCAAGAACACATCACAAAGATTTTCTACCATAATCAAGTAGGCTTCATAGCACAGATGTAGGGATGGATCAACATATGAAAATCTGTCAATATAATACACCACATGAACAAAGTGAGAGAAAAAAAACACATGATCATCTCATTAGATGCTAAAAAATCCTTTGACAAAATCCAAAACCCCTTTATAATAAAGGTCTTGGAGAGATCAGGAATACAAGGAAAATACCTAAACATAATAAAGGCAATTTACATCAAGCTGACAGCCAACATCACATTAAATGGAGAGAAACTCAAAGTGATTCCACTAAAATCAGGAACAAGACAAGGCTTCCCACTCTCCCCATATCTACTCAATGTTGTACTTGAAGTCCTAGCTAGAGCAATAAGACAACAAAAGGAGATCAAAGGGATACAAATTAGAAAGGAAGAAGCCAAAATTGAGCTATTTGCAGATGATATGATAGTATACATAAGTGAACCTAAAAATTCTACCAGGGAACTGCTACAGTTGATATACTTCTTCAGTAATGTGGCATGATACAAGATTAACTCAAAAAATCAGTAGCTCTCCTATATACAAATGATAAACAGGCTGGGAAAGAAATTAGAGAAACATCACCCATTGCAATAGCCACAAATAACAAAATACCTTAGGGTAACTCTAACTAAACAAATGAAAGATCTATAAGACAAGAACTTAAAGTCTCTGAGGAAAGAAATTGAAGGAGATATCAGAGAATGGAAAGATGATCATGGTAGAATTAACATAGTAAACACGGCAATTTTACCAAAAGCAATCTACAGATTGCAATCCCCATCACAATCCCAACACAATAATCAATAATCAACTTCATATGGAAAACAGAAAACTCAAGATAGCCAAAATACTCCTCTAGAATAAAACAACTTCTGGAAGCATCACCATCCCTGACCTGAAGCTCTACTATAGGGCTATAGTAACAAAACTGCTTTGTATTGGCATAAATGCCAACATACGGATCAATAGAACCGAATTGAAGACCCTGATATTAATCCACACACCTATGAACACCTGACTTTTGGCAAATAAACCAAAATTGTACAATGGAAGAAAGAAAGCATCTTCAACAAATGGTGCTGGCATAACTGGATGTCAATATATAGAAGATTGCAAATAGATCCATGTCTATTGCCATGCACAAAACTCAAGTTCAAGTGCATCAAAACCTTAACATAAATCCAGATACACTGAACCTGATGAAGAGAAAGTAGAAATTAGCCTTGAATGCATTTGCAAAGGAGACCACTTCCTAAATATAAAACCAGTAGCATAGATACTGAGAGCAAAAATCAATAAATGGGACCTCCTGAAACTGAGAAACTTCTGTAAGGCAAAGGACATGGTAAATAAAACAAAATGGTAGCCTTTAGAATGGGAAACAATATTCACCAAACCCACATCTGACAGAGGGCTTATCTCAAAAATATATAAAGATTTCAAGAAATTAGACATCAAAATACCAAACAATACAATTAAAAAATGGGCTAAAGAGCCAAATAGAGAATTTTCAATAGAAGAATCTCAAATGGCCAAAAAACACTTAAGGAATTCCTCAGCATCCTTAGTCATTAGGGAAATGCAAATCAAAATGACTCTGAGATATCATCTTACATCTGTCAGAATGAATAAGTTCAAAAACACTGATGACAGTTTATGTTGGACAGGATGTGGAGAAAGGGGAACACTCCTCCACTCTTGGTGGGAGTGCATACCTGTGTAGCCACTTTGAAAATCAGCATGGTGGTTTCTCAGAAAATTGAAAATCAATCTACCTCAAGATGCAATGATACCACTCTTGAGCATATACATGAGGGATGCTCAATCATACCACAAGGAGAATTGCTCCTCTGTGTTCATAGCAGCTTTATTTGTAATAGCCAGAACCTGGAAACAACCTAGATGTCCTTCAACCAAAGAACAGATAAAAAAAGTGCTATATATACACAATGGAGTAAAAACAATGACATCATGAAATATGCAAGCAAATGAATTGAGCTAGAAAATATCATTTTGAGTGAGGTAAGCCAGACTCAGAAAGACAAACATGGTTTGTATTCACTCATAAGTAGATCCTGGATTAAAACAATGGATAATCAACCTACAACCCACAGCTCCAGAGAAGCTGGGAAATAAGGAGGCCTCTAAGAGGGATGAAAGGATCACCTTGAGAAAGGGAAACAGAGGACATCTCCATGAATAAACTGGGGATGATGGAAGGCAATAGAGGTGAGGGAATGAGGAAATAAAGGATGAGGATGGCCAAGCTGGGAGAGGAACAGAGTGAGAGAGCAGTAAAAGATATGTCTTGATAGAGGGAGACATTATGGGGTAAGAGAGAAACCTGGTGCTAGGGAAATTCCCAGGAATCCCCAAGGATGACCCCATCTTAGACTATTAGCAATAGTGGAGAGGGTGCCTGAACTGGCCTACCCTGGTAATTAGATTGGTGAATACCCTGATTGTCATCATAGAGCCTTAATCCAGTAACTGAGAGAAGCAGATGCAGAGATTCACATCCAAGCACAAGGCTGAGCTCTTGTATTCAAGTCAAGAACATAAGGAGGATTATGTGAGCCATGTGTGTCAAGATCATGATGGGGAAATCTACAGAGACAACTGAATCAAGCTTGTAGGAACTCACAAACTTTAAACCGACAGCTGTGGAACCTGCATAGGACAGGACTAGGCCCTCTGAATATGGGTGACAGTTATGTTGCTTGGTCTGTTTGAGGAACCCCTGGCAGTGGGATCAGATCTATCCTTGGTACATTAGCTGGGTTTTTGTAACCGATTACATATGGTAGGATCGCTTACTCATCCCTGATGCAGCAGGGAGGGGCTTGGTCCTGCCTCAACTGAATATACCAGGTTTTGCTGACTTTCCAAGGAAGGTCTTTCCATTTTGAAGGAGGAGATGGAGGGAGGGTCAGGGAGGGATCCTGGGGGAGAGTGAGATGAGTAATGAGAGGGGGATCTGTGGTGGTTGGTATGTAAATCAAATTTAAAAAAAGAACTCTCTTTTTTTTTTTAAGAAACCTAGCTTATTTTTTAAGTGGGTCATTTGTTTCCTTCACCATTTTTTAATTCTTTGTATGTAGTGGATAATAATTCTCTGTCAGATGCATATTGGCAAAGACTCTCTCCTGTTCTGTGGTTCTTTTAACTCAATTGATTTATTCTTAAGCTATTCATAAATCTTTTAGTTATATGAGGTCCCAGTTGTTGACTGTGGACCTTAATTTCCTGGCAAGCTGAATCTTCTTTAAAAAGTCTTTTCCTACAACTGTATATTTTATCATACTGCCTACATTTTCTACCAGAAGTTTTAGTGTTCCAGATTTCAAATTGAAGTCTTTAATCAACTTGGATCTCATTTTCTTGTGCAGGGTGATAGATATGGATCTAATTCCATTGTTCTGCTTGTAGACATCCAATTTTAAATGTCCTTCAATGGATAAGTGGATACTGTAAGTATGGCAAATATACATTCAGCTATAAAGAAAAATGAAATCATGATATTTTCAGGTAAATGATGGACTTAGAGAAGATTATATTATATGATTTAATACAAACAGACTCAGAAAGAAAAATGTGGAATATTATTTTAGGATGTGTTACATTAGAATATGGGTGGAATATTTGTTTAATATTGCAAAGGTATATTATAGTCTTTTATGTTGCATTTGTTTAAGTCTGTGAAGTTGTATTACTTTGACTGTCTAAAACACCTGAATGGCCAATTGCAAGGCTGTAGAAGGGACAGGCAGGGCAGGCAGGCAAAGAGAAAAAATAGGAGAAATCTGTGGGGGGGAGGGGTGGAGAGATTAAGGAGCAAGAAAAGGAGGATAGTAAGACTCCAGAATCTAGGCACCCAGCTACATAGCCAGCCACGGAGAAAGAAGTAAAGAAAGATACAGTGAGCAGTACTTTTCTGTAGCTAGCAGTTTCTCCAGTCCTGCCTGGGCCCTGCAGTCCTGTTTCCTGCTTATATAATATTCACACAGAGGCTTAATATTATTTATAACTGCTTGGCCATTAAATCAAGCCTACCACTGACTAGCTCTTACATTTAAACTCAGCCCATTTCTGTTAATCTGTATGTTGCCACATGTTCCGCGGCTTAATTGTGTGCCATTACATGCTGCTCCCTAGATGGTGGACTGGTGTCTCCTGACTCAGCCTTCTGCTTCCCAGAATTCTCCTCTCTGCTTGCCCCACCTATACTTCCTTCCAGGCTACTGGCCAATCAGCATTTTATCAACAAACAGAGCAATACCTATTAATAGCATACAGAAAGACATCTACAGCACTTTTATCTGATTTTTTACTCAGAAAATTAAATATAGTGTATAGAAAAATGTGGGCAATTTTGTATGATGATCTTTACATCCTGCTACTTTGCTGATAGTATGTATTGGAATCAATGGTTTCCTTTGTAGTCTATGGGTGTTTTACATACAGTGTGAATTGTCTGAAAATAGAATAATTAGACTTCTTTCCTGTGCTCTGTATTGTAGCAGGAGTTTTCCTGTGTCCTGCCCACTTCTGCAGCTGCTAGGTCCCAAGTGAACACACAGAGGCTTATATTAATTAAAAACTGTATGGCCTATGGCTCAGACTTCTGGCTGGCTAACTTACAACTTAACTCAATCCAATCCTATTAATCTATATTTTGCCACATGGCTTTGTGGCATTACCTGTTCTCTCACATCTTGTTTCTCTTGATGGCATCTTGAAAATTCTGCCTAAATCCACCCTTCATCTCTGTCTTCAGTTTGAATGCACTGGCTAGCCTGATTCTGCCTCAACCTTGGCCAAATAGCTTTATTTACTTATCAACCAATGAAAGCAACACATATTCACAGCATATAGAAAGACATGCCACAGCAATGATAGATAAAGTGAGATATCCACTGGAATCTGCTTAATGGGTAAAAGGAAT
>CABHPQ010190567.1:0-16408 GCA_902168405.1 Peromyscus aztecus
TATCATTTTGTATAATCTCTGCAACCATGATACAGCTTAAATCTTGATGAAATTCATAGGAACATTGAGAAGGAAAGCAAAGACGATGTGACATCCCTGGACTTACAGTATATAAATGTGTGACTTACATATTATAGAGCTAATATGAATGAAAATTGTCCATGATAAGTCTTTGCTAAAAATCATGAATTAAATAAAATATCAAATAAGGAATTAAACAAAAAGAGGAAGCTTCTTCTACTTGGTGAAATTATTATGTGAACTTGTTCATTTGAGCGTGGGGATGACAGTTTTCTCCTGAGTATTATTATTTGCTTCCTGGAAGATAACGATGATATCTGTCTTTCCTGCAGTGTATCAGTTATCTGCTTTCACACAATAAAAAAGAAGCCTCAAATAGCACATAGCACAAAAGCTTGGTTGGAAGACAAAGAGCTACTACCTCATAAATGGATTTAAAATTGGTTAGAAGAATCTCACAGCTACTGAGCAAGGTTTAACAGCAAAAAGGCTGTATATTCAATATTAGTATTTACATATTGACTTACCTTATAAGGTCTTGGTAAATCAGGCTTCTGGTACCTTAGTTTCAGCAACCCTATCATATTCAGCAAATTTACAGACGATGCTCCTAGCGCCACATATTTCACTAGGTAGATTAAATCTGAAGCTATGATTGCAATAGAAGATAAAATGGTAATCAGGATGACTGCTACAACTGGAGAGTGATGATCATTGAGCATTGAGTAGATGACAGGTAATTGTCCATTCTGACTTGCACAGTAAAATATTCTTGATGCTGAAAGTATTCCAGAAGAACCGCTGGTCACCAGTGAAGTTGAGATCCCCAAAGAAAGTACCCATTGTGCAGAAGGGAAGACCCTGTCCATCCATATGACAGCAATAGAATCTATGAAAATTCAAAATGCCAAAGTCATTTTTTGCTTGAAAGCAAATAGAACAGCATTCTACAATGGTTTCTGTATCCATGCATATTTTAGTAGGACTTGGTCATTTTTTTCTAAGAGAGGGAGTCTCTTACTCTTCTAATCTGTTGTGCCTTGTGATTAGTTTTGTCCATTAAAGCACATTAGAAATGGATGTTTGAGAGCTGCAAGGCTGCTCAGTGCCAGGAATAATAGTTCTTGCTTTCTTGATTGTTAAGCTGTCTATCTCATGAATTTATCACCCCCAATTTTTTTTTGTCAGCTAAAAAGACAGAAAAGGCCATACTAGCTGTGGAGACCTGGCACTATATTATAGGTCTCTAACAGTAAAAATGGCCTAAAATTCAGCCAGTATGATGTTGCATAAGTCATGAAATTTGTGTGATGTGTCACCTCCCTCACATCCTCCCTCTAATGGCCCTGTGTTGCAGATGTACTTAGAAGTGTTCCTGTCCAATATCCTTTTTGACATTGCCAAACCTTGATTTTACTACTCTGTCATTTTATAAGACTGAAAAGATCCCACGGAAAGACTATTTGTGCTCCTCTCTTTTTTATCGTAGTATTAAAATCAATGCTGCCCAGGCCTAGAATTGAAATTTCCCAGTAACCTCATCTGGAGGAAGGGAAAGTTGAAGCTCTGGTTCCAACCAGAAAAAGCACTTGTCTCTGAAGAAAAGTTTTCATATGTTTTTAACAATTTGACAGACTACATAGAGAAATCCCAGAAAGTAATGATTGAGTGATGATAGGGCCACACTTATTCCTAGTGATGTTCTGATGGCTATATGTAGAAGAGCCAATCATGAAAATTAGTGCTTACATTTATGTGGGGCGTTTTCCCACCAACCCCACAGCTTCCCAGAGTTTTCTTGAGTGTGAGCAGCAAGAAATATTAGATAAAAGGATTTATTGCAGAGATAAACAGATAGAAAATAAAGGATAGCCTCGAGAGGGCCTGGAACCTTTTCCAATGGACCTCAACTGTCTCTGCCCCAGGCTTTTTATAGAGACACCAAGGGGTGGAGCAAATGACTTCCTCCCCCAGCACAGCCAAGTGCAGACCATCTCAGGCACCTGCACTCACGCCCGTGGTCCTAATCATCCTCTATGCAGACCTGCTGGGTAAAGCCACGAGGAACCAGAGAACGGGGTCCCACAGGTCCCCCTTTCTTAATATATAAAAAATAACTATTAATGGCTTATAGCAATCTCCATAGATGTTACACCTCCCAGTATGGGAGTAGAGGATGATAAAGATGGCATTTCTCTTTTGAATTAGGTCCAAGGTGACTACAGCAGTCTTAGCTGCCTCAAGCCCTTTCTAAACCAAAAACTCTTAAGGCGACTACAAACTTAAAGAATCTGAGTTTCATCATTACCATTAACAGGTTAACATAAAAATTGCTATACATAGTCACAATTCTCCCAATCTTACAACACAAAGCAAACTCTTAACAGAATCATTTGAATTAGCATGTGTGGTGCTATATACAGTTAACAATATTCTCTGCCTTACAACTTTAACTATTAATCATTTGAATTTTCTTGCTAACAGAACATAGGAAAAACTTCGATGTATTCACATCAAACTTAAATATTTTCTTAACTCCACAAAACCAGGGTGCATTAATATCAATAGTTTAAACACAATTTCTGCAAACATAATTCAACCTCATAACTCCTCCTTTTCTTTATAATTATTTAAACAAAGTCCCAAACCTAGTTAGAAAAAACCCAAACTTATACTATTCCTACAAACCCATATTGAAAAGCAATATTCTCAATCTAACTATTAACACACTTTGAAAGCTTTTAGCAAAACATCCAGAAGAAGTTTTTTAATAAAACTCTTTACACATTTTAAAAGTAGTCTCTTAGTATACCCCATTTGCATTTCTTACTAACAAAACATGACATTAATCCACTCAAAGAAAATATTTGTTTAAATTAAATAGACTAAGGAATATTAACTCTCCCTTTTATAATTTTAAGCAAAAATCTCAAGCCTAGTTTATAAACCCAAACTTCTCTGTTTAAACAGTTCCATTTGTAACACAAAACCAGTTCCATAAGTAATTCCATTTTTACATAAACAGCTCCACAATTCATTAATCACCAGTTAATAAAGCATATATGCATACACAAAACTGCATCTTGAGTCAAGGTAGAAACAATAAATTTCTTCATTTAAACAGTTCCATTTTTAACCCAATTCCAGCAAACAGTTCCTAGGTCATTACTATAAATAAACTCAAAATTGTCTGTAGCTTAAGTTTTCCTGCCTAGCCCACAGTCAGGATAAATCTCTCTCACCTGCCTGTCTCACAGCCGCTCAGAACAAACCAAGTAAACTCAGAGACTTATATTGCTTACAAACTGTATGGCCGTGGCAGGCTTCTTGCTAACTGTCCTTATATCTTAAATTAATCCATTTCTATAAATCTATACCTTGCCACATGGCTCATGGCTTACCAGCATCTTTACATTCTGCTTGTCCTGGCGGTGCCTGGCAGTGACTCCCTCTGCCTTCCTGTTCTTTTAATTCTCTCTGTTAGTCCTGCCTATACTTCCTGCCTAGCCACTGGCCAATCAGTGTTTTATTAGCAACACATTTGCCATACAGAACATCCCACAGCACTTCCCCCCCCCCCTTTTTTTTTTCAAAAAGGATGGTTTTAACCTTAAAGTAAATTACATATAATTTGGGAATTTGGGCATAGCTTCTCTTACTGCTTCCTGCTGGAGGGGGGCGCTGTATCTTATGGGGACACAAAGAAAATTTTAGGATCATGGAGTAGTCCGTGAGGGTGTATAGTCTGAGCCAGTTGCCTTGAAATGGTTCTGGATGTTGGATCATCTGGGCCTTGGTGTCATCAGAGACCTTTCAGGGGGTCTTGGCTGGTCAAACCTGATGTATCTTAATCTGGAACAAATCCATAGTCTCTGGCTTTCTGTGGAAACAAAATCAGAGCTTCCTTTCCAAAGGAACATATCCTTACATCCAAATTTTGAATCAAGGTATCTTTAAAATATACATATTGGTTTAACTCAGCCTCCTTTACAATCAAATATCTCTCTGCAGTTAAGAATCCCAAAGACAACACAATGCAGGTTCTCTGTGTGATATTCATCTTTATGTGGCTTATATTTTATACTACTTTTACTGTCTCTTTAAAGACTTTATTTTTCAAAACTATCTATTTCTTTATATAACTGTGTATATTTCTTTTTCTCTCTCTTTGAAGCCTATGTACATTTTACACACATTGTAAGCATTTAAAGTCTTGTTCCATTTGAATCTGTCTTATTGTGAACCTGTTACTTTAAACTGCAGCATTCTAAGACTGAAACAGTGCTGTGGCTGCTGGCTCCGCCCACCTCAGTTTGCCAACATGGCGATGATACATTTACTGTCAGCTCTGGGAGCCTTCATGGGTCTATGCTTCTATCAAAGCAGCGTGTAGCCCAAAAACCTCTTTTTTGTGTGTTTTGTACTAGCAAAGGCTAAATCCACCACGCAGCTTAATGTGCCACTTGCAGATGCCTCATTCCCGCCATACTGCAGGTCAAACACACACGCCATGAACCTGCCAGAGTAGCTCAAGCCCGCAGGCTGCGGCTAACTTGAGAGAGACAACTAGGAAGCTGTTTTAGCTCTGTTTTAGAATCTTTTTACGCTTTCTCAGGTTTTAAGTGGAAATTCCTGCCCCATGTTCTGGCGCCATTTGTAGCTTAAGTTTTCCTGCCTAGCCCACGGTCAGGATAAATCTCTTTTACCTGCCAGTCCCACAGTCGCTCAGAACCAACCAAGTAAACACAGAGACTTATATTGCTTACAAACTGTATGGCCATGGCAGGCTTCTTGCTAACTGTCCTTATATCTTAAATTAATCCATTTCTATAAATCTATACCTTGCCACGTGGCTCGTGGCTTACTGGCTTCTTCACATGCTGCTTGTCCTGGTGGTGGCTGGCAGTGACTCCTTCTGCCTTCCTGTTCTTTTAATTCTCTCTCTTAGTTCCGCCTATACTTCCTGCCTAGCCACTGGCTAATCAGTGTTTTATTAGCAACACATTTGCCATAGAGAACATCCCACAGCAATTGTCCCATTGAAATGAAATCTCTATTGTGCATTTTATTTCTTAAGTCTCAAAATTCAAATGATAAATTCTGGTACTAGCCTTCCAAATATGAGAAATCCACAACCAAAATCTTTTTGTAGTTTTATCTCATTTTAAGTTCAAAAAGTTCAAAAAAGTAAATTCTGGTATCAGGCTTTTACTTCCAAATAAGAAGAGACATTTTACAACCAAAACTTTTCACAGTTAATAATTTTAGTTCAAACAAGCGTCTCTGCAACTTTTGTTCTCACAGACAGATACCTTTCTAGGTACAGTAGTATTCTAAACCGCACCTTTTTTTATGTTAGCTCAGGTTTTTCTGTGTTGCATCGATTTTCCACGGATCTCAGCTGCGGATGCTTGTGCTGGTTCTGGCGTCCACCGTTCTTAGCTTCTTAGCAGCTTCTGGAGCTTTTGAAACCATTCAGACTGCCTACTTTGCAGTCTACTGGGACTCTAACCTTCTGTGTCTCGGGTTTTTTCACCATATACATTAAGAATAGATTCACACTTAACATTTACACTTTTACAAATTCACATATAACATTAACATCTACTTATTTATACTTTTTAAGGGAACTATAGAACTACTTTAGCAAATATATTTCTTATTACTTACATACTTCTTATATTCATTCCATCTTCTTATTTCTTATTTAAACTTACATTTACAACTAGTATCTTTACTTCTTAAAGCTTATTACTACATGTCTTAAGACTACCATAGATATTTCTTGCAAGCTTATATTCTTAAAGGAACTATATAGATCTATTTTTCAAATTTATATAGGACTACCATTATCATATATTTAACATAGCAAACACCTAAAGATTTCTTAACGCAGATAGATCTAACAAAACAGATTTTTACAAACTCATATCTTATTTTCATCTTTTTCTACTTCTTACTCTTAATTATTATCACTATCTCTATTAGAAAGATTCTCTTAACTAGACAGGAAGTACGTACATCATTTCTAAAGTTTAGAGTTTATAGTCAGCTTTGCTATAAAGCACTGGGATTTAGTGAATGTTGTCATTACAGAATTGTGGTACTTGTTGCTAGGGGACTGTAACATTCTCGGGACAAATCCACATCCCAAAGTTGCCGAGTTCTCTCAGCCATTCTGGAACTGGCAGAGATGCACTGCCAGCGGCAAACGGTTTTTTAACTAGAAGCTGTCCCTTCACCCAATTTCATAATAACTCCCCTCTAAGTGCCTCAATTCAGACAAACGTTTTCAGCAGTACTTTTGGTTCGTTCCACCGAAAAACTTCACTTCACGGTGAGCGTGAAATTACCGTATTTAGCTGCTATAAAGCTCTTCGCCAAAAGTATTTTCTAAAGGAGCTAGTAAAGCCAAAAGCTGCACAGCTCTGAACTCTATTTCCTCACTGTTTGCATTAACCAGTGACAAAACCTCAGAAACACTAATCAAGTCACTTTCATTCTGGTTCCTTTATAAAAAGGTCATTGGAGCTGACTTTTCTTAGTTCCATGCTCCTTACCAGCCGCTCCAGTAACCACTGAGCTTCAGTTCTCCTCTTGTGAAAAATCACAAACATGTCCTCAACCTCATATTAACACAGGATCGGGACCCTTCCATAATCCTGAGCAGGGATCTTTCCATTTCGCATTACCCTCAGCTAAAGGACCAGGAAGATTGGAGTGAGTGAGCTCTAATATGGCCCACATGACAGCTTTCTTTTGTGGAATAGCATCTTGGATTTGTTGAAACATTTTGACTTGATTGTTGTTAGTTCCAATATTTTCACCAAAACTGTTACTATTCAAAGGAGTCAAGAACATAGATGTTCTTTCGTGAAACTTATCCTTCATTAGCTTACTTTGAGAAAAAGCATTTTCAGGATTTAGTGTTTCACTTCATTAGCTTTAACTCCTGATGTTATTAGCAGCTGTGATATTTAGCATTGATTTCTTATAAGGAACTTTCAGGTGAAGCAACTCTTTCGTAAGACAGCTAGATTCTGAAGTTTGTTTCCCATCTATAAAGCAGTCATTTCTTTTTTGAATGCCTGTTTCCTTGTATCCTTATTAGATTTGCAAAGGAATTACTCATTGCAGGCAGTTTGTTCAAGGCAAAGAATTTTTAATTTCACATAAGTTTCTTCATATCTAAGACAATGTTCAGTGTATAAACTGCTTTCCCTTGTTTTAAGGATTTTAAAGTGGCTTGTTTGCTCTTATAGGTAGCTTTTTTGTCTGATCTGAGTTCTCAAGAGGTAAGATTAAGCTTTCTAGCATTGCTTCATTCCGAGCTGAAAAGTTTTTTGGACAGTATCGCCATTATTATCTGAAATACTACATTTCCCAGAATGCATTTCCCTTATGTCAGTCCCTTATTGCAAGCTAGTTTTTGGACTTCATTTCCCATAGTTCTTTTTGGGTCTGAGAATCAACTGGTTCTCTTTTACTGGACTTGCTTACAAATTCTTGCCTGGGAGGTTTGAACAAAGTTTTTTGCTTTTGCAACAGGAGATTTGAACAAGCATTTTACATTTTCAGCTATGGGACATTGGGAGGTTTCTGGTCTCTCTTCAGCTGGCTTTAACAGGTGTCTCTCCTTCATCAGACACTGGCCCTGGATGAGAACCGCACCTGCCTCGGTAGCCGGCATTGAAGCTGGCATTTCTGATAGCAACTTTCCTAGGGGCTTGTGCTTGCCTTAGCCAGTCAGTGAAAACAAAAGCATTTACAAAAGCTTTTCCATAGCTCCTTCAGAGAGATTATTCTTCCACTGATTTTATTCTCATTTTTCTTGTTCCTTCCCCACCAGACGCAGAGCTTCAGGTATCTTTCTACGGCTCTGTACCTCTGCTAGCTGCCTTTGGAGGTATGGGCTTTTTTTTTCTTCCCTCGAATCTGCCTCAAACTCTTAGCAGCTTTCACAGGTCATACATTTTCTGGGGAGGAATCTGTCCCTTCTCTGTTTCTTCAGAGTCTTTCTCCCAGACAGTTCCCAGTTTGGTCTCAGTTTATCTCCTCTACCCCAGAAACAGTTTCCTACACTACAGTGGTGGGTTTCCCTGCTACTGAAGGTAGGGGCTTTTTGTCTGTTTGTTTTTGGGGTCTGTGTGGTTTGCGTACAGACTGAAAATCTAACAAGGGAGGTTTTTGCCATTTCTAAACTCCCATTAGGACAGGCGTTTTGCCTCATCAGGCCTTTCACCTGGTCCAGTCCCCCAGTGGGTTGTGTTTGCTTGTTTGGGTGCTCAAGGACAGAGCTTATACCAGAGGCAATCATCCCTCAGGGCTACACTCCCTCATCCCACCAGGAGTCAGTTGAAACAAAGCTTTTCTCAAAGAGGTGCTTTCTCTGAAAAGGAAGCTTTACTCCTGGATAGTTCTGTTCTGCCCTGGCTGGGCTCTTTCCCCAGAGAGCATTCTGACTCAGCAGCACAACTGCTTCAGACACAGTTCAGCTTTACTGTTTTCCCAGAAAGGTCCTTACTCTGATAGGAAAGCTTTTTCTCAGATTTCTTTTTGCCACTGTGGACCTATAAACCCGGGACTTGTAGGAAAACAGACAACTGTGCCGTTCCCACTGGCTTTAGTTTTGTTTGTTCATTAGCAATCTTCCCCTGGGTCCTGCACCTTCCTGCCTCAGCTCTGTGCTCCAGGAAGTTTACAACTGCCGGAACCCTAGTATCCCTGAAATGCATTTCAACTCAGAGATGCTGGCCAGTCGCCTCTGGGTTTTTGCTCAGAAGAGAGGATGCAATGCTAACAGTTTGCATTGCTTCAGGGGATCTTTGCATAGGACAATTAGGAGCACCTTTTCATTCTGAAACGCTCACTCAGAAACAAAACCCTTGATGCCTCAGCTCGGCTGTAACTGAAAAGCTTGGCATTTTTGCTTTTCTCAGGTAAAGTTTCCTGCCCTTTTGGGCTTCTCTGTAGCTCTTTTACCCACACTCTCCCAAGCATTTCCCTCATGGTATTCTGACCCACTGTCTTTTACTAGCTTGAAGAGACAGAGCTTAGAAGAGGTTTTTAGGAACTTGTCCCTGCCTCCTGCATTGCAGGGAGGATTTTTAAAGCTTGAAAGACAGAACTTAGATTTTGCTGTCTTAAGAGGTTTGTTGTTTTCCCTTAGAGCTAATCACAGGTGGTCCCCATACTAATATCTTCAGGTGATTCTAATTTTTGTACTTCTGAGAAAGAGGCTTTAGTTTTTAAGTTTTTTGAGAGAGCTTTTGAGAAAGATTAAAGCTTTTTAGAGAGATTTTTTCCCCCAAAATTTTCCGAGAGAAACTTTATAGTTTAAGAGAAAGATTTTTTTCCCCAGGAGAGAGAAAGACCAACTTTTCCCAAAACTTCCCAACTTTAAACTTTTTGGCTTTTTACACCCTCATTTTTGCCTCAGGAAGAAATCACTTTCTCCTGCTGCTTGGATTTAGCATTTCAGCTGTCCCCAGGTCAAAGCTTCCATAGGAAACTTTTTCTTCCCCATAAGCTCAGAGAAGAGCTTTACTACCCGTTAAGCCCAAAGAAAGATTTTTCCCCAGTTTGCGTTCATAGCCCCCAAAGTTAGAAAATTGAGTTTTTCTGTCTAGTTGCCTTACTTATCTTAAATTTTTTTCTACACAATCTTACACTTCTAAGTTTTTCCTACACTATATTATTACACTATGCTTATTTTTACACTTATACTTATTTTTCACAGAAATTGAGAAAGGGATAATAGATAGAAAATTTTGACAGAATGAATTGCGCTGCAGCATCGGACATCCTTCCAGTCTGCTTTCTTTTTCTCTCGAGGATAAAACCCCTGCCCATATAATAAAATACCTGCCCATATATATATATATATATATTTTTTTTTCCATAACACCGGCATGCCTTTTCACTGGCAGGGCTGACTCAACACTTTTGCCAAAAACTCTGTAATAAAACTATTATTTTCCTTTATCTTTGGTCCCTATTACTTTGTCTCTAGTTCCTGTTCATTTGTCTTTAGTCCCCTTTTTTTCTTTAGTCCCTTTTTTCTTTAGTCTGTAGTCCCTGTTCATGGCGCCATTCTGTGGGGCGTTTTCCCACCAACCCCACAGCTTCCCAGAGTTTTCTTGAGTGTGAGCAGCAAGAAATATTAGATAAAAGGATTTATTGTGGAGATAAACAGATAGAAAATAAAGGATAGCCTCGAGAGGGCCTGGAACCTTTTCCAATGGGCCTCAACTGTCTCTGCCCCAGGGTTTTTATAGAGACACCAAGGGGTGGAGCAAATGACCTCCTCCCCCAGCACAGCCAAGTGCAGACCATCTCAGGCACCTGCACTCAGGCCCGTGGTCCTATTCATCCTCTATGCAGACCTGCTGGGTAAAGTCATGAGGAACACGAGAACGGGCTCCCACACATTTCCAAATAATTAGCAATATCCTAGAAAAACTGAGAGTTACAATATGTGAAGTATGGCTGAGAACTGGTTGTGACTGGCTTTTTGATCCACTTCTGATGGATACAAATGACAGGCTTAATGAAAATCTTGGCAGTGGGTTTCACATCTAAGAAAGTAAAGAGATGTTGCCTGTTTTAAGCAGCCTCTTTCATTGTAAAGGTAAGTGTGCATTTTGAAGGATGAAGCATCTAAGCATGGTGTTTATTCTTCGTGTTCTTGCCCTGATTGTTTAGGTATCTTGACATTCTTTTTTACTCTTTTCTACTCTTCTTTCTTTGTCCTTTATCTTAGTTTTTCTTGTTACATGGCCTTCTGGATCTATAATTTAGTTGTTATCATATAATAGATGATTTAGGTTATTTTGTTTTCATTAGATTCATTGAAAAGCCCCAAAATAAACATTTTTATAGCACTGTATGCATACTAAATATATTTATAGTACATAAAACCTTTAATCTTTATTTCTTATCACAGACAGGCATCTATCCTATTTAATTTTGCTTCATCATACCTGAAGAGATGATTTCCTGGCATGTCAGAACTGCCAAGTATGATATATTAGTCAGTAAGTACAACAGAGTCACAATGGTCAGGCCAGATATTACAGATCTTGTAATTGTATCAGTAGGGCTTTTTATTTCTCCTAAAAAAATAAATAATAAATTTATTAGAAAATGACACATCAAACATATGAACTTGCCAAAGCCCCATGTCATGGAGATGATCACATTAGGCCTCTGAAAAAACAATTCTTTCTGTCACTAGAGATTATGTATTATCTTCCTTTCACTGAGATAGAAATATTGATGGTTTAGACAAAAAATAAAGATCTTCACATATTTAGTAAGCCTATTGAATGTAAAGTAGTGCTTTTTTGTCTTTGATTGTTTCCTGAACACAAGAACCTAGACATATTAACTCTTTTAAGGTACATATTTTAGAGCAAAATGTCTCATGAGGCAATATGAAGGACACAATTTTGTTCATTTATAAACAGCAATCTTACTGTGCAGTAATGTAACTCTGCAAACATTTTATTATAGATATATAGTGATGTTAACAAACTGTGGTCTACAATATCCATTTAAGTCAGTGCAGTGTTCCCAAAACTCAGGTTTTCATAGATGATGAGGGTCAATTAACATTAATGAGTGAGAAGTAGTCATGAAAGAAAATGTATAAGAAGCCCTGTGTTGGATGGAGCATTACCACATACTTCTTTTCCTCATTCTACTCCATGCATGATCTGTTATCAAGTGAGGTAAAGTTTGAACTAAAATGAACGGTCTATTCCTGGCAGTGATGACAAGAAATGAGAGCTTTCTGGTGCTGGGAGAGAATAATCACATCTATGACTTGACAGATACTCCAGTAGAGCAGTTGGTCAGTTTTCACACACAAGTTGATTAACTGGTTTGCTATATTTGCTGGAATCTGGTGTTTAACTTTATGAAATAGGAGTTATCTCTGAGGACATTTTCAGCAGTAAAATAGGTTTCCCATGAAATGAAAGAAGTTCATCTTTAAGTGAAGACTCTAAACTCTTCTCATCAAATAGTTAAATTTTAGAGAGTTGTAACACGATTAATCCAGATAGTAAAAAGTCATATTATTACATAATGCAAATAAGTGGAACCCTAAAAATACTAGGAACATGAGTTCAGACATAGTTGTAATGATTTGGAATTACAAGAAAAAAATGAACGCCACATATTAATAGATTTTAATCATGATCTGTTTGTCTTCCTTTCATCAAATACATTACATAAAATTATGAGATGAATAATGAGAAAAATGTTTACACTATGAAAAGGAAGAATTAAATTTTATTAAATTTATATATCTTGAAAATTAATGTAAGATTCTCTACTTGGGAAGTTGCTGGCCAAGTTGGCCTGGGAATCAGGTACACATTTGTTCATTTCCCACATTGCCAATCCCCTATCTCATCTACACGCATGTAGCAAACTGCTTAAATGAGCCTGTCCTTCCTCTCTGACTCTACTACCTGGGGATACCACCCAACCTGATGGTGGACCCATCTTTCCTTCTTCAGGTGAAGATTTTCAGTCCCCAAATTCTAGCCAATCCCCATTCTTTGGGCCTGCAACAAATACCTAGAAACACGTCCTAGCCAGGAACAACAGTGAGCAAACCAGGAAGGGAGTCAGAAGTACTCCTTCTCAGTCAATCCACAGCCACCAACAGTTGCTAAGATCCAGCGAGTCTAAGAAAACTCAAGCATAGCAACACATGCTTAAGGAAGACAATACCAGATATCAACAAATACTATCATCATCATTTCAAAACACAGAGGCCAAGATACCAGCACAAAAATACAGCCATTAACAGCAAAGAAAATATTCCTGCAATAGAACTAGAAACTCTGGTAGAGTAGCTCAATAGAAATACAATAGTGTTAAAGCATAAGACAAAGATTTCAAATTAGGTATTATGAGTATGCTCAAAGACCACAAAAGCTATATAAATGAATCCCTTCATAAGTTTGTGAAAACACAAGCAACCAGTGGAACAAAGTAATGAAAATAGTTAAAGAAATAAAAATAGAGTAATTAAAGAAAATCCAAATGAAGGTGCAACAGAAATGATTTTTTGAAAATCAAACGTAAACCTTAGAGGTAAGCCTCACAGCAAGATACATGAAAAGTAATAGAGAATCTCAGTCATTGAAGATAATACAAGAGACATAGATGCCTCAGTAAAAACAAAATTCAGATACAAAACATTCAGGAAATCTGGAACAATATGAGATGACCAAATATATGAACAATAGGAAAAGAAAAAGCTCAGTTCAAAAACATTGAACATATTTTTTAATAAAATCACAGGAGAAATATATCTAAACCGAAAGAAGGGATATGCCTATTAAAAGTACACGGAAAATACAGACACCAAACAGACTAGATCAGAAAAGGAATTCTTGAGGAAACATAATGATCAAAACACTGATTTTACAGAACAAAGAAAGAATATTAAAAGCTGCAAGGGAAAAACAAGCATCATATAAAAGTATACTCACTAGAATACCACCTGATAGTACAATGGAAGCATTAAAAACCAGAAAGGACTAGACAGATATCCTACAACCTGTAGAAAATCAGAGATGCCAACCAAGATTACTATACTCAGCAAAACTTTCAATCACAAAAAAATGGAGAAAGATAACGTTGAACAATTAAACCAGATTTATCTACCTACAATATCTATCTACAAATATAGCTCTAGAGAAGGCACTAGAAGGGAAATTTCAATATTAAGAGGTTAACCACACCCAATAAAACACAAGGCATAAATAATCTCAGAAAATCAATTCAAAATTGGGCTAAGTAGGGGGAATCCCCACACCACAAAACACAACAATGAGAATCAACAAACATTGCTCCTTGATAATTCTCAATATCAATTGTCTTAATTCCCCCAAAGAAAGACACAGACTATCAGATTAGATTAGGAAACAGGTTGTATCTTTATTCTCTGTCCAAGAAATACACTTATTAAGAACAGAAGTCCATCTTAGGGTAAAAGGATGAAAAAAGTCATTACAAGAAAATGGATCAAAGAATCAAGTTGGTATAACCATTTTAAAATGTGACAAAATAGAGTTCAAACAAAAACTAACCAAAAACAATGGATAAGGGGACTATATATTCATCAAGGGAAAAAGCTACAATAAAGTCATTAGTATTCTAAACATTATTTCACCAACTACAAGTGCAACCAAGTCCATAAGAGAAACAGTACAATAGCTAATATCATATATTGACACTACCACAATGATAGTTGATGACTTTAATAACATGCCTACTCTTGCCAACTGGCAGATGATCCAAAGAAATGTTAAGTAGAGAAACACTGATGCCAAATGACATCATAAATCATTTGTACCTAGTAGATATTTATGGAACATTGTACTTGAACAGAAAAGAATATACCTTCTTCTCTATAGCACACATAGGTTTCTACAAAACTGACCACCTACTCAGACATAAAGTCTCAACATATACAAGACAATTGAAATAATGCCCTGAATCATATCTGACCACCATTGATTAAAGGTGGATATCAACAACAGAAACAAGATGAATCTTCAAAAATCATGGAAACTGAACAACTATCTACTTAATGAGAAGTAGGTTAGAAAAAAATTTAGAAATAAATTAATAAATTTGTAGAATAGAATGACAATGAAAACATAACACACTCAAAACTTTGTGAAACAATGAAGGCAGTTCTGAGAGAAGTTCATATCATTCATTAAATGCTCATCAAAAAGTTAGAATGATCTCATGCTAGTAATTTAAAGGCACACCTGAAAGTTCTAGAACAAAAAGAAGAATTCATATTCAAAAGGAATATCTAGCAGGAAACAATCATCTCATAGCTAAAAGAAGTTAAATAGAAAAAATACAAAGATTCACTGAAATAAAATGTTCTAGGTTTTTTTTTTTTTTTTTAATCAGCTGTAGAAGTTCCCTGATAGATTTTTGGATCACTTACATACATTATCATATCTTCTACAAATAGCAATTCTTGGATCTTTTCTTTTCCAATTTATATTCCCTTGATTTCCCTTAGTGTATTATTGCTCTAGCTAAACCTTTAAGTACTATATTGAATAGATGTAGAGAGAATGGACAGCCTTGTTTTGTTGCTGAGTTTAGTTCATTTTCTTTGACTCTCCCTCCATTTAATTTGATGTTGACTATAGGTTTGCTGTAAATTGCCTTTATTATGTTTAAGTACACCCCTTGAATCCCTGATCTCTCCAAGACTTTTACTATGAGTGGGGTGTTAGATTATGTCAAAGATTTTTTGACATCTAATGAGATGATCATGTTGGATTTTTTTTTTTGGAGTTTATTTATATGGTGGGTTTCATTCGTTGATTTTCATATGTTGATCCATCTCTGCATCTATGGCATGAAGCCTACTTGATCATGCTAGAACAAGGGTAACACTTTTCCATTGTGCGTGGGAGGGCAAACTTGTATATCCACTTTGATACTCAATATGGCAGTTTCTCAGAAAATGAATTGGGGATAGATTTATCTCAGGTCCTAGCTATACCAGTCCTGGTTATAGACCCAAACAAGATACCATCCTGCCACAAGGACACTTGATCAACTATGTGAATAGCAGTTGTATTCATTTTAACCAGAAACTGTAAACAACCTAGGTGACCCTCAACTGAGGAATGGATAAATAAGATGTAATATATTTGCAATGGAGTTTCTCAGCTGCTAAAAATGACATTTTCAGGCCAATTATGGAAATAGAAAAAAAATTATCCTGAGTGAGGTCACCCAGATTCAAAAGACAAACATGGTATGTATTCACTTATCAGTGGATATTAGCTATCAAGGAAAGGATAATCATACTATAGCACACAGACCCAGAGAGGCTAAGTAACAAGGAGGGCTCAAGGGGGGACACAGAATCTCCCTGAAGAGGGTAAATAGAATAAATTTTCTCAGTGGACTGAGAGTGGAAGAGAATGGGAACAGGAGAGAATCAGGTGTGGGGGATGCAGGGAGAGAGTACAGGAGTGGAATCTAAATCTAGTAGTCATTGAATCTAGAATAAACATTAGAATGAAATAGTTCTTTCTTACCAAATCTAGGGTAACTTTAGAATATAGTCATTGTTTGCTGGAGGTACATAGACCTTAAAGTAAGTAGAAATTGTAGAGAATATTATTTGTTTTCTGGGATTTTACAGAGTTGTTTTTCTGAAGAAGTTTTCCATCCATTGCACGACTTTTGTCACAAGACTATCATGGCATATTTGGAATGTCTTGCATATTGGGTACTGCAAACAGTACACGATAATGACTAAAGTTGAAAGAGTGTGATTATTTACTTCAGAGAACATATAGAATATATCATAGGTGTTTTG
>CABHPQ010190568.1:0-21856 GCA_902168405.1 Peromyscus aztecus
TGTGTTTCTTTATTATTTACTCCTCAGATAGAAAATGTCTAGCCTTCAGACAATAATTTTTCCTAAACCCTCACTACTCTGAGGTCTTCTATTAACAACCCTGGAGCGGATCATGGGAGCTGGCCTTCTCCAATCTGTGATAGTAAAATGAATATTTACATCTATATTTTAGTATTTATACATCAATATATTGTGGGTTCTGTAAGATATGTTACCAATATAATGCAGAACAACCTAAGACCATTGTCTTTCAAGCCACTAATACCACCATCCTGTAATTAAACAGTCATTCGGTTAAAGTATTATACTATCCATCCCTAGATACCTGGCACACAGATAGCAAAAGTAGGCGTTCCAAAAAGCAATGTATAACAATACTTAGAACACAGATCTATGTCTGCAGAAAGAAAAGAAAGGCAAAGAAACATGACCTTTAATTATCTGCTCTGACATCTGGACTCTGTTTAGTGGCTTCCATTTCTGGATGGCTAGCGAGAAAAGGAAGAACTAACAAGTGCTAGATTTGCCCCTATGAGGGCTACAGATAGATGTATATAACAAGATTTGATAGAAATCAGAACCTATGACAGTTTTCTATGTAGCAGCCCATAGCCTTTTGAGTCCTGGAAATAAAAAAAAAATAGGTCCCTTTATTAAAATGTGGACCACATGCCTTTGAATATGTCTGGAGGTTACCCATTGTGTTTTTATCATGTCCTGTCACAGATGAGGCAACATAGATCATAAAATCGCTAAGTGAACTAGCAATCTTGTTAAATTATCCTATATTTTGCATGCTGTTCTAAAATATGAGATATGTTTACCATGCCTCGATGGTTGGATATTCTGATGAAAAACATAAACAACACTGATACATTAACCAACCCATAGTATGAGGGATTGACAGGTGGACTTCCTAGAGCCTATCTATACTGCCCATAGAGAATGAAAATATACCCTTATCTATATGCACAGTGTCAAAGGCCTCTTCCAAAGATTTCCATGCAAGTGACTAATATATGAAGCCATCATCCTCATTGCCTAACTGGATTTCTGCAAATGCCAGGCACAGAAACAAAGCATAAAGAAGTGAGAATGAAAATGTGGTGCAGATTGACTTTGTCAACCTGGATCAAACCTTCTAGAGAGTCTAATGTCAGATGGTTTATTCCCAACAAATTTTAATACAGTATTGTAGCTAGGGTTTTTTTGGTCCTGCCTGGCCCATAGTCAGGACAATTTTCTCTCGCCTGCCAGTCCCGCAGCTGTTCAGACCCAACCAAGTAAACACAGAGACTTATATTACTTATAAACTGTATGGCCATGGTAGACTTCTTGTTAACTATTTTTATATCTTAAATCAACCCATTTTTATTAATTTAAAAGTTGTCACGTGGCTCGTGGCTTACCAGTATCTTCACATCTTCTCATGGCTGTGACTGGCAGCATCTCCTAATTCTCTGCCCTCCTGTTCCAAGAATTTTCTTTTCTGCTTGTCCCGCCTATACTTCCTGCCTGGCTACTGGCCAACCAGTATTTTATTTATATAGAGTGATATCCACAGCACAGTATAATTTGGAAAAAAAAGTTTTCTGATTGTCTTAGGGTTTTATTGCTGTGAATGTAGATAATGACCATGCCAGTTCTTATAAAGGCAAACATTTAATTGTTGCTGGCTTACAGTTCAGAAGTTTCATCTATTATCTTCATGGCAGGAAGCATGACAGCATGCAGGCAGACATGGTATTGGAGAGGTAGCTGACAGTTTACTACATCTGGATCCACAGGAAGTAGGACTTGACTATGATATACTGGTGAAGTTCAAGTTTCTGAGACCTCAAAGCCCACCTCTGAGTGATACCTCATTTCCAACAAAGCCATACCTACTCCAACAAGGCTACCTAATAGTGCCAGTCTGTGTGGGCCTATGTGGGCAATTTTTATTCAAACCACCACACTGGTGTAATACTGTTTCTGGTGCACAAGGAAGCATAATTACATTGAAACTCAACTTAGGGTACATGTCATTTCTTCCCAGAAGATGGGGTCTATAGGTAGGCCACATGTACTAGCTTAAGGGTATAAGGAATTATCTGGCTTGGCCTCAGTCATGCAGATGATATGGAGATCATTTGGACTATTAGCCACCTCTGGTCTTGCTTGTGTGAGCCTGGGTGCACCTCTGGCTATACAGATACATCTAAACTGTTAGGAATCTCCTGTACTGATTGTGGCAGCTTGAGGAGTCCCTGGCTGTAAAGGTCATTTAGATTACTAGCCACTTCCAGTCCTGGGTGTAGGAGCTTGATATAGCCTGTCCTAACAGATAACTCAGACAACCAGGCTATTAATTACTTCTAATTCTCAGCTTTCTACATGGAAGAACAGGTTTTACATCTTTACTAGTGGAAAGACAATCCTGTGTGCTTAACATTACTGGTTTCTCCGTAAATCTGTGGACATGAGGACTTTTGTGATATATTCCCAACACTTACCCAAAGCATTTTTCATTGGTACCCAATGAGAACTGAGAGTGACAGACTCATTTAATAAACACTGATGTCTTACTGGGCTGAAGACAACCAGCTTCAATGGCATTTCTCCATACCTTTCAATTTGATTGCATGTAGGATAACTGAAAGAAAAAAATGACTGATTACAATAGGGGCTAAAATCTTTTGTTTTCATTTTTCTTTATTAAGAAATTTTCTACTCACTCTACATACCACCCACATATCCTCCCTTCTCCCTCCTCCCACCCTCCAGCCCTCCCTCCCTAGCCACCCCACATGCCAGTATCCCCCAAACAAGGGCTCCCATGGGAAGTCAGCAGAGCCCAGTACACTGAGCCAAGGCAGGCCCAAGCTCCTCCCCACTGCGCCAAGGCTGCACAAGGCATCATGCCATAGGCAACGGGCTCCCAAAGGCCTGCACATGTAGCAGGGACAGATCGCGATCCCCCTGCCTGGGTGCCCCCCAAACAGTTCCAGCCAAACAACCATCTTCCATATCCAGAGGATCTACTCCAGTCCCATGTGGGCTCCACAGACACTAGTCTACAGTTCATGGGCTTCCACTAGTGTGGCCGGTAATCTCTGCACGTCTTCCCATCATGATGGGAAGTTCCATCTTGAAGTCCCCAACCTGCAGAATCCTTCCTCTCTCTCATTGATTGGTTTCCTAGAGCTATAAAATATCATCCTGAGTGAGGTAACCCAGACTCAGAAGGACAAACATAGTATCTACTCACGCATAAGTGGATACTGGATGTGAGGGAAGGGATGACCAGACTCCAACCCACAGTTCCAGAGAGGCAGGCTAACAGGAAGGACTCTAGGAGGGACACATGGATGTCTTGTGAAGGAGAAGTAGATGAGATCTACATGAGCAGACTGGGAGTATTGTGGTGGTGGTGGAGAGTGAGGAGTGAGGAATGAGAACATAGGGAAATGGGAGGGTCGAGCTGGAACAGGGACAGAGTGGGAGGGGAGGGAGGGAGATACCATGATAGATGAGGACATCATAGGAATAGGAAGAGGCAGGGTGCTGGGGAGGCTCTCACGAATCCACAAGGAAAACCCCATCTTGGAGTGCTGGCAGTGGTCTAGAGGGTGCCTGGAATTGTCTGCTCTGGTGACCAGTCTAGTGAAAACCCAAACTGTCAACACAGAGCTAAAATCTTAATGTAGACTACATCCTCAAGGGGTAGAAAGTGGAACTCTCATAAAGCCATAAAATTATTAAGTGAATGTCAGTGCTAGGGGTCAGTTTTCCCTATGAGTTGTTGGCCAAGGAATCCCTTGATGTGATGCAAACCATACAGGCTATTGCCACTGCTGTTGGTGGCATTCATGAGAGATTGTAAAACTTCATTGTTGAAAACACTATATACTATGAATACAAAACATGAGAGATTAAGTTGTGACTTAACTGAATTTTCCTTTCCTCCTGGTTGTTTTAATAATGATGGAAGGTACCATCTGTGCTACTGTGGGAGAACTGTCATTAACAGTCCTGATGAGTTGTGAACTCTGTGTGCTACAGTCACAATATACCAGGCCCACTATTGCAATAGTGTTATGATCACTATGCATTCAACCAACTGTTCTTCAGCTGGATTTAATTCCATTTCATAGGGAACATCTTTCAGCTATGAATTGGGTGAAATTGTTTCCTTAGTCTGTCAAAGATGTCCTATCAGGATTGATTAGACATATGTTTACAAGTCTCCAATAAAAGTCATACAGCATGCAGATACAAGAAAAAACATTTATATCTGGTTCCTTTGGGTGTGATGCTCTTTTATTTCTTTAATAAACAGCTGCTGCTCTGGACTCAGGGAGCTATTTGGTTCAATCAAAGACATCCAGAACCACAGATCTTCATGTTAATCATCAATCTGAATTGCATGAAAATGTGGACTTGTTTGCTTAGAGTTACAAAAGAACCTTCTATCTTGGAGAAAAAGTTATGAAAAGCTAGATTTGAGCTGAACATCATAGTAAGTGTTTATAATCTCAGCATTCGGAAATGGAGACTGGAGAATTGTGAGTTTGAGGCAAGGTTGGGCTAACAGAGTTTCTGGACAACCTGAGCTACATGGTGAAACACAGTATCCAAACATCAGACAAAAAGTTCTGTAATTTCAAATGGTCAATGGACAATGAATAATTTTGGCATTTAATAAAGATAGGCTGTATTAAGGAATGAGTGCATAGTGGAAGAGAAATATTGAAAGGAGGAGATGCTTATTCTGTGATATATCTGTGTCTGAAGGAAGCAGAGAGTAGAAAAAACTTTGTCACAAAGACCATGAGATGAACGATATGAAAAGTAGAAGACCATTTCTGAAATTTCTGGGAAGGGCGGCCTTGAAACTTAATAAACTGAGAAAAGCATTGCACTAACAACAGGATTGAGGTAGGAAAGGTTTAAGTGAAGAATCTGACTTCAGAGAAAGCTAAGCTGTGGTCCTGAGATGAACCTAACAGTGGAGGTTAGTTCACAGAAAGTTTAACCAGGATTTTCTGCCAACTCAGTGTAAAGTCCCATCAAAGACACATTTCTTCAGTTTTATCATCATCCCTGTTATGCACTGTTACATTTACTCTCAGTAGTTAACCAATAACACTGCAGAAGAAGCCCACATAGCTCAACACCCCCTTTCTTATCCACTCAACTTTGTGTCTTTGAAAAAAATAGTAACAAAAAAAAAATCTTTCCATACCAGGGTATGCTTCCCAGACAGTCTTGGATGTGTGGTTTTCCTTTGGAGCATTGTGAAATTAGCAGAGGTTAAACTCTTAGAGAAAACACACACTTTGTTTCCCAACAGTTGACAATAAAACCACAGGTAGTGATGGGATTACGTACCCAGCTCCTCTCTTCCTATTGGGATTTGGTCTGGCCTATCAAGGACATTTTTAAGTGAGACTATCTTTTTCCCCTTTAAGTGCATATAGTAGAAAGTACATTCAGTACTCACACAGTCCTGCATGACTGTCTTAATTTGTTCTGACCTTGAGCCACTGTAAAAGAAAATATTAGCTTGTCCAGCAAAAGTAAATAAGAATACACTATTAATGTGAAGCTGATTTTTTGTCCCAGAACCCACATGAATGGGTTCTGGTAATCTCAGATCTGTAGAGACCTATTGGTTTCTTCCCTTACTTCTAGTTGCTTCTCAAAGGTACCTACCTATGGTAGTTTCAATGTGTTTGGCCCCCTTAAGCTCATAGGGAGTGTACAGGCAGAAGTTTCTTTACCACCAACAATTCTCAAATACCCAGTAGCTATTTCCCCATCAATTGAATCATGGGCTTAACATTATTTATAAATATTCAGCCATTAGCTCAGGTTTTTTAATGGCTAACTGTTACATATTATGTTGAACCATATTTATATTTATGTTTAGCCAAGTGGCTTGACACTTTTTTCAGTGTAGCATTCTCATCTTGCTTCCTCTGTGTCTGGTTGGTGACTCCTGACTCCGTGCTTCCTCATCTCAGAATTCTCTTAGTCTGGTTGCCCTGCCTATACTTCCTGCCTGGACACTGACCAATCAGCCTTTTATTAAACCAATTGGAATGACAAATCTTTGCAGTGTACTAGAGCATTATCCCACAGCAGGAGTGGCACTATTAAGAGGTGTTTCTTTGTTGAACTAAGTGTGGCCTTGTTGGAGGAAGACTGTTACTGTGGGTATAGGCTTTGAGGTCTCTTTTGCTTAATTTTTGCTCAGCGTCACAGTCTCCTTCTGATCAAGAGGTAGCTAGCACCATGTCTGCCTGTATGTACCATGCCCTGTGCCATGATGATAACGGATGGAACCTCTGAAACTGTAAGCCACCACCTCAATTAAATGTTTTCCTTTATAAAAGTTGCCATGGTCATGGTGTCTTTTCATAATAGAAACTCTAAAACACACACTCCCTAATCAGGGAAATTCATAGAATGTAGTCCTACTGCAACCACTGTATTTCTTTGACATTCTTAATATACTTGTGACACACATCATTTCTGTATATTTATTGTATTTATTTGATCATTTGTTTTCTATCTCTTTTTATGATGAAGGTTTACTATACTATCTAAGAAGACAGTAAAAATGAAAATCCTTTCCTTCTTTCTATTTTATTTTGATATTGAAAGACTTGGTTTTACTATACATCCTTAGCTGACCCTGAACTTATAACAGTCCTCATGTTTCTGATACCTCAGTTTTAGAAGTACAAGTGGTATTACTCTAGTCAGCTTCACAATTACTTAATTGTTTATTATTTTAACATTGCACCTTTATATCATGAAGTTTTGATATGTATTAGGAAATACATACCTACACAGATACATAGAAAGAATCAAATAAACATATTTCAAGGAAACATGTCATATGAAAGGCAACAATTTAAATATGTCAGAGCAAGAATAATTTATCAAATGCAAATCAATTAAGGTGACCATTGCATAAACAGAATGAAGAACATAAATCATGTTGAAGAAGAAAAGAAAACTGATAAATTTCAATAATGATTCATAGTTAAGTGCTGGCCCAATTAGGTATAAAAGGAACACACTGCAGAATAACCAGGGCCATATATTACTAACTCATCACTAACATTAGACTGAGTGGATTCTGTTTAATATTTGGAGCAGGAAACCAACCCCCAGCTCTATTTGGAAGTAGAGGTGAGTGCCTGTGTTCATACCCAGTGAGTCTCGCCCCTAGGACCCATCCCTGGGCCCCAGCCTTTCCCAGAGAACACCCACCCAACTTGGCCCCAGTTGCAGGCCAGTTAGGCAGGGCTCCTGCGGAAAGGCTCCCTGTACACCAAGACCACTCAGCAGCTGACTTTGAAATCTACACGCCTTGCCCCCACTCCCATCTGCCTGAGACCACAGCTACTTCCTGAGGCTTGGAAACCAACCCCCAGCTCTATTTGCAACTAGAGGTGAGTGACTGTGTTCACACCAAGTTAGGCCCACCCCTAGGACCCATCCCTGGGCCCCAGCATTTCCCCAGGAACACTCACCCAACTTGGCCCCAGTTGGCAGCCAGCAGGCAGGGTTCCTGTGGGAAGGCTCCCAGTTCAACAAGAACCCTCAGCAGTGGACCCTGCAATCTACACATCCTGCCCCCATTCCTATCTGTCTGAGACTCCAGCCTCTTCCTGAGTCCTGGAGACCAACCCCAAGCTCTATTCAGACCTAGAGCTCTCATCAGGCCTAGAGAGAGAGCTCTCATTAGACAAAGGGCTATCATTGGACCAAGAGTAACCTTAGCAGACAGGGAATCTGCCAGCCCTCATTAGACCAAGAGTGGCTTTCTGAGAAGTAGAATCTGCCACCTCTCAGTGGACCAAGAGAGGCTTCCTGAAACACAGAATCAGTCAGCTCTGACTGGACCAAGAGTCCTGATAAGGCCAAGGAAGCATCTGTGACTCACAGAATCAACTAGCTTGGGTTGACCCAAGAGCAGCTCCCTGATACACAGAATCTGCCTGCCCCAATTAGACCAAAAGCTGAGATTAGACCCAGAAGGGCCGCCTGAGACACAGACATAACAAGCACAGAGTGGACCAACAGGAACTCACTCAGACACAGGCACTTCTTACACCCATTAGAGGAGGAGATGGGCAGAAGTCAAGACAGAATTACATACAACAACATAAAGAGCAATACAGCATCACCAGAATCCAGCCCTCCTCCAACAGCAAGACCTGAACATCACAAGGTAGAAGAAGAAGAAAGCAACCTTAAAAACAGCATCATGAAGATGCTAGAGGCCTTTCAAGAAAAAAATAAAATAAGAAATTGAGAAAAAGAAAACAAAAAAATGGAAGAAATCAAGAAAGAAATTGAGAAAAAGACAAACAAAAAATTGGAAGAAACAGAGGAAAAGACAAATAAAAAGTTGGAAGAAAGCAATAAATCCCTTAAAGAAAACCATGAAAAAGCAATTAAACAGTTTAAGACCTGAAAAGGGAAATAGAAACAATGAAGAAGACACAAACAGAGGAAATGCTGGAAATAGAAAATCCAGGTAAATGAACAGTAAACACAGATGCAAGCATAATCAACAGAATACAAGACATGTATCCTCTGGTGTAGAGGATACAATAGAGGAAATGGATTCATCAGAAAAAGAAAATACCAAAGCCAAAAAGTCGTAATACAAAATGTCCAAGAACTCTGGGACACCATGAAAAGACCAAACTTACAAATAATAGGGATAGAGGCAGGAGAAGAATACCAACTCAACAGAAAATATATTCAACAAGATCATAGAAGAAAACTTTCCCAACTTAAAGAAGGAAATACTTATGAAGATACAAGAAGCCTATAGAACACCAAACAGACTAGACCCCCCAAAAGTCCCCTTGCCACATAATAATTAAACAACTAAACGTACAGAATAAAGAAAGAATATTAAGAGTGGCAAAGGAAAAAGGCTTATAAAGGCAAACCAATCAAAATAACACCCAATTTCTCAATGGAGACTGAAAGACAGAAGGACCTGGACAGATGTAATGCAGACACTAAGAGACCATGGATGCCAGCCTAGACTAATATACCCAGCAAAACTTTCAATCATCATAGACAGAGTGAACAAGACATTCCAAGACAAAACCAGATTTAAACAATAACTATCCACAAATCCAGCCCTACAGAAATCACTAGAAGGAAAATTCCAACCAAAGGAAGTCAGATATACCCATGAAAACACAGGTAATATATAACCCCACAGCAGTAAACCCCAAAGAAGAGAAGTATACACACACTACCACAAAAAGATAACAGGAACTAACAATCACTGGTCATTAATATCCCTTAATATCAATGGACTTAACTGACCTATAAAAAGACACAGGCTAACAGAGTAGATATAAAAGCAGGGCCCATCTTTCTGCTGCATACAAGAAACACACCTCAATATCAAATATGGACATTACCTAAGAATAAAAGACTGGGAAAAGTCTTTCCAATCAAATGGTCTTAAGATGCAAGCTGGTGTAGCCATCCTAATATCCAACAAAATAGACTTCAAACTAAAATCAATCAAAAGAGATCAAGAAGGGCATTACATACCAATCACAGGAAAGATCCACCAAGACAAAGTTTCAATTCTGAACATATATGCACCAAACACAAGGGCACCCACAAATGTAAAAGAAACATTACTAAAGCTTAAATCACACATAAAACCCCACACATTAATAGTGGGAGACTTCAATACCCCACTCTCACCACTGGACAGATCTGCCAAATTGAAACTTAACAGAGAAACAAGGAACTTAACTGATGTTATGACTCAAATGAACTTAATCGATATGTACAGAACATTCCATCCTAACAAAAAAGAAAATAACTTCTTCTCAGTACCCCATGGAACCTTCTCTAAAATCAACAAAATACTTGGCCACGAAGCAAATCTTAACAGTTACAAAAAAAATTGGAATAACCTCCTGTGTTCTATCAGACCACCATTGTTTAAAGTTATAATTCAACAACAACAAAAATTACAGAAAGTCTACAATCACATGGAAACTGAATAATGCTCAAATGAATAAACAATGCATCAAGGAAGAAATTAAAGACTTACTAGAGATCAATGAAAATGAATATACCATATACCCAAACTTATGGGACTCTATGAAAGCAGTGCTAAGAGGAAAATTTATAGCAATAAATGCCCACATAAAGAAGTTGGAGAAATCTCACACTAGTGACTTAACAGCACACCTGAAAGCCCTAGAACAAGAAGAAGCACAGTCACCCAGGAGGAATAGACCCCAGGAAATAATCAAATTGAGAGCTGAAATATATAAAATAGAAACAAAGAGAACAATACAAAGAATCAATGAAACAAAGAGTTGGTTCTTTGAAAAAATCAACAAGATAAACAAGCCCTTATCCAAACTAACCAAAAGGCAGACAGAGAACATTCAAATTAGCAAAATCAGAAATAAAAAGAGAGACATAACAACTAACAACGAGGAAATCCAGAGAACCATCAGGTCATACTTCAAAAACCTGTACTCCACAAAACTGGAAAATCTAAAAGAAATGGATAATTTTCTGGATAGGTACCACATACCTAAATTAAATCAAGACCAGATGAACAATTTAAATAGATCAATAACCCCCAAGGAAACAGAAACAGTCATTAAAATCTCCCAACCAAAAAAGACCAAAGACCAGATGGTTTCAGCCCAGAATTCTACCAGATCTTCAAAGAAGAGTTAATACCAATACTCTTTAAATTGTTCCACACAATAGAAAAAGAAGGAACGTTACCAAACTCCTTCTATGAGGCTACAATTACCCTGATTCCCAAGCCAAACAAAGATGCAACAAAGAAAGAGAACTACAGACCAATCACCCTCATGAACATTGATGCAAAAATACTCAATAAAATATTGGCAAACAGACTACAAGAACACATCAAAACAATTATCCAGCATGCTCAAGTAGGCTTCATCCCAGGGATGCAAGGGTGGTTCAACAAATGAAAGTCTATCAATGTAATATACCATATAAACAAACTGAAAGAAAAAAAAAACATGATCACCTCGCTAGATGCTGAAAAGGCCTTTGACAAAATCCAACACCCCTTCATGATAAAGGTTTTGGATAGATCAGGAATACAGGGAACATAACTAAACATAATAAAGGCAATTTACAGCAAGCCAACAGCCAACATCAAAGTAAATGGAGAGAAACTCAAAGTGATTCCACTAAAATCAGGAACAAGACAAGGTTGTCCGCACTCCCCATACTTATTCAATATAGTACTTGAAGTTCTAGCCAGAGAAATAAGATAACAAAAGGAGATCAAGGGGATACAAATTGGAAAGGGAGAAATCAAGTTTTCACTATTTGCAGATGACATGATGGTATACATAAGTTACCCCAAAAATTTGACTAAGGAACTCATACAGCTTATAAACACCTTCAGCATTGTAGTAGGATACAAGATTAACTCAAAAAAAATCAGTAGCCCTTCTATATACAATTGACAAACAGGCTGAGAAGGAAATCAGAGATATATCACCCTTTACAATAGCCACAAATGATATAAAAACCTTGGGGGTAACTCTAACTAAACAAGCAAAGGACCTGTATGACAAAAACTTTAAGTCCCTGAAGAAAGAAATTGAAGAAGATATCAGAAAATGGAAAGATCTCCCATGCTCAAAGATAGGCAGGATTAACATAGTAAAAATGGCAATCTTACCAAAAGCAATCTACAGATTCAATGCAATCCCCATCAAAATCCCAACACAATTCTTCACAGAACTTGAAAGAACAATACTCATTTCATACGGAAAAACAAAAAACCCAGGATAGCCAAAAGAATCCTGTACAGTAAAACAACCTCTGGAGGTATCACAATCCATGACTTCAACCTCTACTTTAGAGCTACAGTAATAAAAACAGCTTGGTACTGGCATAAAAACCAACATGTAGACCAATGGAATCGAATTGAAGACCCTGACATTAATCCACACACCTATGAATATATGATTTTCAACAAAGAAGCCAAAACTGTAAAATGGAAAAAATAAAGCATCTTCAACAAATGGTGCTAGCATAACTGGATGTCAACATGTAGAAGACTCCAAATAGATCCCTATCTGTCCCCATGCACAAAAGTTAAGTTCAAGTGGATAAAAGATCTCAACATAAATCCAGTTACTCTGAACTTGATAGAAGGGAAAGCAGGAAGCAGTCTTGAACGAAATGGCACTGGAGATCACTTCCTAAATACAGCACCAGTAGAACAGACACTGAGAGCAACAATTAATAAATGGGACCTCTTGAAACTGAGAAGCTTTTGTAGAGCAAAGGACACGGTCAACAAGACAAAGCGACAGCCTACAGAATGGGAAAAGATCTTCACCAACCCCACATCTGACAGAAGGCTGACATCCAGAACATATAAAGAATTCAAGAAATTAGATATCAAAATACCCAACAGTCCAGTTAAAAAATGGGTTATAGAGCTAAACAGAGAATTCTCAACAGATGAAACTCAAATGGCTGAAAGATATTTTTGGAACTGCTCAACATCCTTAGTCATCAGGGAAATGCAAATCAAAATGACTCTGAGATACCACCTTATACCTGTCAGAATGGCTATGATCAAAAACACTGGAGACAGCTTATGCTGGAGAGGATGTGGAGCAAGGAGAACACTCCTCCACTGTTGGTGGGAATGCAAACTTGTACAGCCACTTTGGAAAGCAAAATGGCACTTTCTTAGAAAATTGGGAATCAACCTCCCTCAAGACACAGCTATACCACTCTTGGGATATACCCAAGGAATGCTCAAACATACCACAAGGACACATGCTCAACTATGTTCATAGCAGCATTATTTGTAATAGTCAGAACCTGGAAACAACCTAGATGCCCTTCAACTGAAGAATGGATAAATAAAATGTGGTACATATACACAATGGAATACTACTCAGCAGAGAAAAACAATGACATCATGAGGTTTGCAGGCAAATGAATGGAACTAGAAAAAATCACTCTCAGTGAGGTAACCCAGACTCAGAAAGACAAACATGGTATGTATTCACTCATAAGTGGATACTAGATGTAAAGCAAAGGATAACCAAACTGCAACTCACAATTCCAGGGAGGCTACCTAGTAAAGAAGACCCTAAGAAAGACACAGGGATCGTCCAATGACAGAAATGGATGAGATCTACATGAGCAAACTGGACGTGGGGGAGGGGTTATGGAGGGCAAGGGTTGGGAGAAAGAGAGCTTAGGGGAGCGGAGCGGGAGGTCCCAGCTGGATCAGGAGCTGAGTGGGAGAATGGGGAGGGAAATAACCATGATGAATGGAGACCCCAGAGGAATACGAAGAAGCAGAGTGCTAGCGAAGTCTCCAGAAATCCACCAAGATCCCTCTACTGTAGACTACTGGCAATGGTCGAGAGGGTGCCTGAGCTGACCTGCTCTGGTGATTGCATGGCTGAACACTCTGGCTGTCATGATAGAACTCTCATCCAGTGTCTGATGGAAGCGGATGCAGAGATCCAGGCTGAGCCCCAGGTGGAACTCTGGGAATTTGATTGGCAAGAGAGAGGAGGGACTATATGAGCAAGAGATATGGAGACCATGATTGGAAAAAGCACAGGGACAAAGAGCCAAACTAGTGGAAATGCATGAATTGTGAACCAATGGCTGAGGAGCCCCCATGGAACTGGGGCAGGCCCTCTTGATAAATGAGACAGTTGATTAGCTTGAACTGTTTGGGAGGCCCCCAGGCAGTGGAGCTGGGACCTGTCCTCAGTCCATGGGCTGGCTTTCTGGAGACTAGGGCCTATGCTGGGACACTTTGCTCAGCCTTGGTGTAGGGAGGAGGGGACTGGACCTGCCTTTGCTGAATCTACCAGGCTGGGCTGACTCCCCAGGGGAGACCTTGCCTTGGAGGAGGTAGGAATGGGGAAAGGATTGGGGAGGAGGACTGTGTGGTGGGAGCAGGGAGGACAGGGGAATTTGTGGCTGATGTGTGAAATTAAGTTAATTATAAAATAAAAATATTACTCACATAAACCCTCCTCCTTCTCGCCAAATGGAAACACATGAACTGTGAACCAATGGCTGAGGGGCCCCCAACTGGATCAGGCCCTCTGAATGGGTGAGACAGTTGATTGGCTTGCTCTGTTTAGGAGGCATACAGGCAGTTGGACCAGGTCCTGTGCTCAGTACATGAATTGGCTGTTTGAAACCTGGGGCTTAGCAGAGACACTTGACTCAGCCTGGGAGGAGGGGACTAGACCTGCCTGGGCTGAGTCCACCAGGTTGATCTCAATCCTCTGGGGAGTCTTTGCCCTGGAGGAGATAGAAATGGGGGGTGGGCCGGGGGGAGGGGGGTGGGGTGGGAGGAGGGAGAATGAGGGAATCTATGGCTGATATGTAAAGTTGAATTATATTGTAAAATAAAATAAAATAAATTCAAAAAAAGAATACATAAGAAGCAGAAAAAAATTAAATAAAAAAAGATTTGGAGCAAGATTGCTCTCACCACTTTTATTCCACGGAATATTTCAAGTCCCAACTAGAGCAATCAGGTAAGAAAAAGAAACAAAGCTTATTCACATTAGAACAAAACAGAGATAGTTGTTACTTGTGAATGACAAGCTCTTATATTTAAAAGTTCAATGGGTTCTGTCAATGACCTATTGAAACTACATTGTATGGAACTAGAAAAGATCTATTAATAAACTGTTAAATTTAATTGTTTTAGTTTTAAATTTTTAAACATTTTTTTACATGCCACTTGTCATTTCTCATTCTTCTCCTCCCACTCCCATCCCCATTCTCCCACCTCCCCTTTCTCCCTGCCCTAATCTTCTCCTCTGTTTCTATTAAAAAAGACAGGCCTCCATGTAGAGTAAAGTGGCCAGTGAAAGACACCCACCCTGTCCCTGAAACCAGAGCAAGTGAAAGAAACACACCTTGGACCTAAAACTAGAGATAGTAAAAGAAATACATCTTGGCCCTGAAACAAGCCAATTCAAGAAACACTTTATCCCTGAAACTGAAGAGGACTAACAACATTAATACAGCCATGATAGGCTTCAGACTAACAATACTGAGACTAGGCCACATCCTTACAATAATTAGGAAAAACCACAGACTGTACCCTGCAGGGGACCAATCAGAATTGAGACAAACAAGTACTAGATGCTCCAAGACATAAAGAATAGCTTACATCACTTATATATAGGTTACCAATTTCCTTGCAGCAATGCCAGTACCAATCCCTGTTTGACAATAATTTTATTGCCCAACTCCTGCCAAATAAGGAGTGCAAAGCCCATCTGAACCTGGAATTCTCCTTTATCTCCATTCTCTACTCCTTATAATTCCTGCCTCAACTGAGCTCCAGGCTCTCCCTATTCAACTGCTGTGTCAGAACAGATGGAGAGACCAGACTCGAGCTTGCAATAAAGGCTCTTTGCTTTTGCAGATGAACTCTGGCTCCCGGCGGTCTCTGGGGGACTCATGATGCAGGTGTAACAAAACCAGAACCAAAGAAACACACCCTGACCCTGAAACCAGAGCCAAAGAAACACATTTTGGCACTAGAACCAGAGCCAATGAAAGAAATACACCCTGGCCCTGAAACTAGAGCCAAAATATTTAAAAGGGCCAGTGGAAAAAAAAACACAGTTTGACCCTGAAACCAGAGACATATCTGCCCCTGACCAATTGAATATGAAAGCAACCAATGATTGAGTAGGAAAAGCAACCAGATTCTGCACAGAAAATCATCTCCCTGGAAAAACTCCAACCCTAGGAAGCCCTATATAAGACCCTCTGCCTGTTCAGTTATGGGCTGTCCTTCTACACCCTGGCAGAGGCAGCCACTCTCCTGGATTCCTCCTTCCCAAATAAATCTCTTTCTTAAGAGTTTTGGGAGGAGATCTTCTTTTTATGGCACAGAGCAGAATCTTTTCTGGGATGTTGCCTTAGAGAGGCTGAGCAGAAAAAGTAACAGCTTGTCCCTTGAACTAGAGGAGATTGCTACAGTTCTACAGGGGTTTTCCTTTCAGCATAGTGACGCAGAAGAAGTAGCATTTGGGTCAGATCTGAGAAGAAACTGGTATGTCTGCTGGGACATTTCCTAAGGCAGGCTGGACAGAAGAAGAAGAAAAGGATACCTCTGCTGGGCAACTCCCTTAAGGGGTAGTGGTGGAGGAGAGCTCAGGTGTAGTGTCTATCTCTCATAGAGGAGAAGGATTGCTACATCCTGCAAGAAGATCATCCCCCACTGCACCCCAGCTTCAAGTATAGCCTGGCTTTGTGACAAATTATGATACCTTTCTCCTCATAGTTGGAACAATCCAGGATACCTACCTTCAGAGCTGTTGGTATAGCCTGACTTCCTGACAAGTCAGGATACCTTTCCCTCTGGATCTGTAACATTTGCACTACCATGGATGTCAACAACACATGGAATATAAAGTTGAAGTAGCACTAACCACCTCCTCTTATATAAAACCTGCGTAAGGCAAATCAGTATGAGGAATAGGGTCTCAAAAGCAAGCAAAAGAGTCAAAGACAGCTCCTGCTCACATTGTTAAAAAGAGTCTCACAATCAGTCCAAGCTATCTATACAACTGTCACATATATGCAGAGAGCCTAGATAAGTCCCATGCAAATGCACTGGTTATGAGTTCAGACTTTGTGAGATGCTATGAGGCCCAGTTTGTTGATTCTATGGGTTTTCTTGTGATGTCCTTGACATCTCTGGCTCATAAAAACTTCCTCATTTTACACCGGGATTGCCCAAGCTCAGCCTAATGTTTGATTGTGGGTCTATGTATCTGTTTCCATCATTTACTGGATGAAGCTTCTCTGAAGACTACTAGTGTAGGCACCAATCTATGAGTATAAAGGAATATAATTGGGCATCATTATATTGGCATTTTTTTCTCCAGTCATGTTTGGTTCTATCCTAGGTCTCTGGGACATTCACTCTCTAGATCCTGGCACCACAGGCGCTGTCAGGTGTGAGGTAACTATCATGACACTCGTCTCAGGCTAGACCAACCATGGATTGGCCACTCCAACCCTCTCTGTGCTCCCCTTACAACAAAACCTCCCATAGGCAGGACAGACTGTAGAACAAAGGTTATGTGGCTGGTGTCCAAAATTCGTCTACTGAAAGTCTTGCCTGGTCACATGTAGCACATTCAGGCTACATATCTGCTATTGCTATGTGTCTTAATTATCATCCCTGAAGATTCCTGGGAGTTTACCTTGCTCCATGTTTGTACTTGACCTTGAAATGCCCCCACCCCCCATTTCCAGTCATCTCTTTCAATGCTCTTCTTCTCCATCCCCACCAACTCTCCATCCCCACCAACCCAATTCTTCATGTACCCTTCCCCACTCACCCACAGTTCACCCATGAAACCTCTTCTATTTCCCCTTTGCAGGTGGATCCAAGTGTCCCCACCTTGAGCCCTCCATGTTACTTAGCCCTCCTGGGTCTGTGGATTATAGCAGGGTTATTCTTTACATTACAGCTAATATCTACTTACAAGTGAGTACATATCATATTTGTCATTTTGAGTGTGGGTTATCTCACTCGGGATGATTTGTTTTTCTAGTTCCCTCTATTCATCTGCAAGTTCCATGATATTTATTTGGTGGATGGCATTTTTTTATTTTCTTATATTGAACTATCCCAGTATTTATTGGGATGTAACCTACTTGGTCATGGTGAATGATCTTTTGGATGTGCTTTTGACTTAGTCCCCAAGTAATTTATTGAATATTTTTGCATCTATGTTCATAAAGGATAATGGTCTGTAACTCCCTTTCTTTTTGTGTCTTTATGTAGTTTGAATATCTCGTTTTGTAGATGTAGGATAATTTGAGGAGCATTGGCTTTGGCTCTTCTTTGAAAGACTGGAAGAATTCTGAGTTGAATCCATTTGGACCTGGGCTTTTGATTGGGAGACATTTAATGGCCTTTTTTTATCTTCTTATGTGATAAAGGTCTATTTAAATTGTATTATCTGAACCTGATAACTATCAAGAAATTTGGCCACTTCTAGATTTTACAATTTTGTGAAGTATAGGTTTTTGAAGCATGACCTAATGATTCTCTGGATTTCCTAAATATGTTGTTCTGTCCCCTTTTCAATTCTGATATTGTTAATTTGGATATTCTCTCTCTGGCTTATAGATAGTTTGGATAAGGGGTTGTTTGTCTTGCTGACTTTTTCACAAAACTATCTCTTTGTTTCATTGATTCTCTGTTTCTATTTTATTGATTTCTGCCTTATTTGATTGATTTTTTTTCCTGCCCTCTACTCCACTTTGGTGAGTTTGCTTCTATTTGTTCTCAGGCTATCAGTTGTTTTGTTAAGTTGTTAGTGTGAGATATCTCCAAATTATTTATGAAAGCACTTAATGCTATGAAAGTTCTTCTTTGCACAGCTTTTCTTATTTCCCATAAGTTTGGGTATGTTGTGCATTCATTTTCATTGAATTATATCAAGGATTAATTTCTTCTTTTATTTCTTCCTTTACCCAGTGTTAAGTTAGTGGATAATTTATCAGTTATCATGAGTTTGTAGGTTTCCTGTTGTTTCTGCTTTTATTGAAATACTGCTTTAGTCCATGGTGGTCTGATAGAATGCAAGGGGTTATTTCAATTTTCTTGTATCTGTTGAGACTTGCTTCATGATCAGGTATATGATCAGTTTTGGAGAATATTCCATATGGTGTTGAGAAAAAGTGTATTATTTTGCATTTGGTTGAAATGTCCTTTGAATCATAATGTCTTTTATTTCCATTATTTCTCTGTTTAAATTTGCCTGGACAATCTGTCCATTGATGAGACTGAGGCATTGAACTCTACCACTGTCAATGCTGAGGGTCAATGTGTGATTTAAGTAGTGCTTTCTTTACAAGCATGGGTGTCTTTGTGTCTGGGGCATAGATGATGAAAATTTAGAAGTCGTCTTGATGAAATTTTCCTTTTATGAGTATGAAGTGTCCTTTTCCATGTCTTTTGATTAATTTTTTATTAAAGTATATTTTGTTACATATTAGAATAGCTACACCAGTTTGCTTCTTAGAGCCATTTGCTTACAAAACCTTTTCCAACCCTTTTCTCTGAGGTAATGTCTATCTGTTGTGGAATATTAGCTTAAGATGTGTTATATTCATTTATGCTGTGGAATATTTGTTTAATGATGCAAAGACGTGTTTGCATTCTTTTATGTTGCATTTGTTAAATTCCATAAAGCTGTATTACTTTGCATGTGTAAAACACCTGATTGGTCTAATAAAGAGCTGAACTGAATAGCCAATAGCTAAACAGGAGAGAGAAATGGGTGGGACTTGCATGCCAAGGGAATAAATAGTAAAAGAAGAGCAAGGAGAGAGGAGTGAGAAAAGGAGAATGAGAGGAAGATGCCTGGAGCCAGCCACCCAACCACACAGCTAGCCAAGGATTAAGAAGGAAAGAAAGATTAGAGTAAAGAAATGTAAGAAGCCCAGAGGCAAAATGCACTTAAAGAGAAACAGGATGATTTAAGTTAAGTTAGAAAAGCTGGCTAGAAAGAAGCCAAGCTAAGACCAGGCATTCAAAAGTAAGAATAAGTCTCAGTGTAGTTATTTGGCAGCTGGATAGCAGGTCCCCACAGTTAAAACAAACAACCAACCAAACAAACAAACAATACCTATTTTTGATTTTGAATTGTGTTTCTTGTGTGCAGCATGAGAATAGATCTTGTTTTCATGTTGACTCTGTTAGTTTGTGTCTTTTTGTTGGGGAATTAAGTGCACTGATATTGAGAGATAGCGATGCATAATGATTATTAATTTCTGTTATTTTTTTGTAGTTGATGATGATGATGATGATGATGATGTGTGTGTGTGTGTGTGAGAGAGAGAGAGAGAGAGAGACAGAGAGACAGAGAGACAGAGAAACAGAGAGAGTACTCTTTGAGTTATGCTTTGAGATTCTTTATTGCTTTTGTTTTTGTGGGTATTCCTTGTGTTTACTATTTTGGGGTGTTGATTCTTCTTTTTGTTCTAGAGCTTTAAGATGTGCCATTGTGTTGTTCATCTCTCTCTCTCTCTTTCTTTCTCTCTCTCTCTCTCTCTCTCTCTCTCTCTCTCTCTCTTTGTAGGCACATAGTACGATAAAGTTGATTCTTAGAACTGACTTAATTGTGCCTCCTAGTTTTGAGTAGGTTGTATTTTAATTTACATTAAATTATTAAATAGTTGCTAATTTCCTTCTTCATTCCTGTCTTGATCTTACTTTTACTAAATAATGGGTTGTTTAATTTTCATGAGTTGGTATACTTTCTGTTGTTGATATCCAGCTTTAATCAGTGGTAGTCAGATGGGATGCAGGGTGTAATTTCAATCATTGTGTCTCAGTTGAGTTTTACTTTGTGTTAAGATACATAGTCAATTTTGTTTTGAGTTGTTAAGGGAAAAGTATATACTTCTGTGTTACAGATGAAATGCTCTATAAATACCTTTTTGGTCAATTTTTTTAAGACATCATTTATCTCCAACATTTATCATTTTAGTTTTTGTCTGGATGATATGTTTATTGATGAGAGTATGTGAAAGTCAATATATGATTTTAACAGTAGTAGTGTATTGCTTGTTTGTTTGTTTGCTAAATTAACTTGGATGCCCTTGTGTTTGATGCATAAATGCTTGCAATATTATCTCGGTGGATTTTTACTCTGGTTAATTTTTGTTTATAATAATTTTGTCAAATATTAAAATATCTCTACCTGCTTACTTCTTTGACCTATTTTCTTGCAATATCTTTTTTTCCATCCATTTGCCCTGTAGAGATGTCTATACTTGCTGGTAAGGTGTGTTTCTTGTGTGCAGCAGAAAAATGGACACTTGTAGATGAATTTCTAAACAGTCTTATTAAATAAGAAACACAGAGCCAAATACACAGGTAATAACCAAAGAGATCAGAGCAACAGCCATGACTAGCCTTAGCTTGCCAGCAGGCTGTAGCTTCCACAGAGAGAGCTTCTTCCCATCTAACCCATATTTTTATTGCCTTCCTCTTCTGCCTTTTCATTGGCTCTAAGCCCAGCCACATGTCTCTCTTATCACTGCTTGTCTATACAGACCTCCGGGTCTCTATGGTTGGTACTGGGATTAAAGGCTCATGTCACCACACTTGGTTGTGTCCTTGACCACACAGACTCTGCCTGCCATGTGATTGGATTAAGTGTGTGTGCTACCACTACCTGACTTCTGTTTATGGCTATTTGACCTCTGATCTCCAGGAAACTTTATTTAATAACGTACAAATAAAATATCACATTTCAGCACAAATAAAATATCACCACAAACACTGTTGTCTAATCCAGTATGCTAATCTGTCTTTTTATTGGGTAATTGCAATCATTAATGCTGGGAAATATCAATGAGCTGTAGTAGTATTTGCTCCACCCATCACCTTTGGCTATAAGGCCCAAAGAAGGTGGTGCTTCTTGCTGTTGTATCTGACCTCTTAAAAGGAAAGGAAGAAGGGTCACATGCCCCTTCTCCCTGTTGCCTGACAGGTGGATTTGCTCTTTGTCAGAATAGAAGACAACTTTAGCTGCTTACTCTGTTCTGTATTCGTGAGTGTATTTCCTCAATTTACTGTAATAAATTTACCTAATATTCCTTAAACAGACTCCCACGGATTTATTGAATTATCTGGCACCCAATTTGTTTCCAATCTGAAATGGAGCTTTATCTAGTATTTGTCATAAATCTACATATTCTTCTTTTCCAGAGGACTACAACTGCAAGGTAGAGGTCGATTTGACATCCTATG
>CABHPQ010190569.1:0-16059 GCA_902168405.1 Peromyscus aztecus
AATAAAGCAAGGTTTCAAAATATATTTATCCCAATTTCTCTGACTTACCCACATGATTATCTGAAATATAGCAGGGATACCACAATGTATCCAAGGTATCATTCACTTTTGTCCATGTGGGATGTACTTGAAGAGGAAGCAATTACAAGAAAAAAGTTTATGGAATATGGTACATTATGACACTCCTCAAAATATGGTCAGTATTCTACTATTTATAAGAATCCCAAGATGAATAATATCAGTATACATTCCTGTGGCCCAATAGAGACTGAATGAATTAGAGTACATAGGAGAAAATTTGTGAATGTGGAACTTTTTAACAATACTCATGTACGTACTATGGTCACCGTCATAAAATACAGAAGTTTTTTTTTTTATTATTTTGTATAATCTCTACAACCATGATACAGCTTAAATCTTGATGAAATTCATAGGAATATTGAGAAGGAAAGCAAAGATGATGTGACATCCTGGATTTATGTTATATAAATGTGTGACTTACATATTACAGAGATAATCTGAATGAAATTTGTCCATGATAAGTCTTTGCTAAAAATTGTGAATTAAATAAAATATCAAATAAGGAAATAAGCAAAAAGAGGAAGCTTCTTCTACTTTGTGAAATTATTATGTGAGCTTGATCATTTGAGCATGGGGACTATAGTTTTCTCCTGAGTATTATTGTTTGCTTCCTGGAAGATAATAAAATGATATCAGCCTTTCCTGCAGTGTATCAGTTATCTGCTTTCACACAATAAAAATGAAGCATCAAATAGCACATAGCACACATACTAGTTTGAAAGACATAGAGCCACTGTTTCATACAATGGGTTTAAAACTATTAGAAGAATCTCACAGCTACTGAGAAAGGTTTAACCACAAACAGGCTGTATATTCAATATTAGTATTTACATATTGACTTACCTTATAAGGTCTTGGTAAATCAGGCTTCTGGTACCTTAGTTTAAGCAACCCTATCATATACAGCAAATTTAAACACGATGCTCCTAGCGCCACATATTTCACTAGGTAGATTAAATCTGAAGCTATGATTGCAATAGAAGATAAAATGGTAATCAGGATGACTGCTACAACTGGAGAGTGATGATCATTGAGCATTGAGTAGATGACAGGTAATTGTCCATTCTGACTTGCACAGTAAAATAGTCTTGATGCTGAAAGTATTCCAGAAGAACCGCTGGTCACCAGTGAAGCTGAGATCCCCAAAGAAAGTACCCATTGTGCAGAAGGGAAGACTCTGTCCATCCATGTGACAACAACAGAATCTATGAAAATTCAAAATGCCAAAGCCATTTTTGCTTGAAAGCAAATAGAACAGCACTCTACAATGGTTTCTGTATCCATGCATATTGTAATAGGACTTGGTCATTTTTTTCTAAGAGAGGGCGTCTCTTACTCTTCTAATCTGTTGTGCCTTGTGATTGGTTTTGTCCATTAAAGTACATTAGAAGTGGATGTTTGAGAACTGCAAGGCTGCTCAGTGCCAGGAATAATAGTTCTTGCTTTCTTGATTGTTAAGCTGTCTATCTTATGAATTTATCACCCCCAAATTTTTTTTTGTCAGCTAAAAAGACGGAAAAAAGCCATACTAGCTGTGGAGACCTGGTACTGCATTATTCGTCTCTAACAGTAAAAATGGCACAAAATTCAGCCACTATAGTGTAGCATAAGTCATGAAATTTGTGTGATGTGTCACCTCCCTCACATCCTCCCTCTAATGGCCCTGTGTTGCAGATGTACTTAGAAGTGCTCATGTCCAATATCCTTTTTGACATTGCCAAACCTTGATTTTACTACTATGTCATTTTATAAGACTGAAAATATCCTAAAGAAAGACTATTTATGCCCCTCTCTTTTTTACCATAACATTTAAAATCAATGCTGCCCAGGCCTAGAATTGAAATTTCCCAGTAACCTCATCTGGAGGAAGGGAAAGTTGAAGCTGTGGTTCCAACCAGAATAAGCACTTATCTCTGAAGAAAAGTTTTCATATGTTTTTAACAATTTGACAGACAACATAGAGAAATCCCAGAAAGTAATGAATGAGTGATGATAGGGCCACACTTATTCCTAGTGACGTTCTGATGGCTATATGTAGAAGAGCCAATCATGAAAATTAGTGCTCACATTTACAAATAACTAGCAGTATCCTAGACAAAAACAGAGTATTACAATGTGCGAAGTATGGCTGAGAACTGATTGTGACTGGCTTTTTGATCCACTTCTGATGGATACAAATGACAGCCTTAGTGAAAATCTTGGCCATGGGTTTCACATCTAAGAAAGCAGAGATGTTGCCTGTTTTAAGCAGCCTCTTTCATTGTAAAGGTAATGTGTATTTTGAAGGATGAAGCATCTAAGCATGGTGTTTATTCTTCGTGTTCTTGCCCTGATCGTTCAGGTATCTTGACATTCTTTTTTACACTTTTCCTACTCTTCTGTCTTTGTCCTTTATTTTAGTTTTTCTTGTTACATGGCCTTCTGGATCTATAATTTAGTTCTTAACATGTTGTTTATCTTACAATAGACAATTTAGGTTATTACATTTTCCTTAGATTCATTGAAAAGCCCAAAACATAAATATTATTTTTATAGCACTGTATGTATACTAAACACATCTATAGTATATGAAACTTGCAATCTTTATTTCTGAGCACAGAGAGACATCTATCCTATTTAATTTACTTCATCATACCTGAAGAGATGATTTCCTGGGGTGTCAAAACTGCCAAGTATGATGTATTAGTCAGTAAGTACAACAGAGTCACAATGGACAGGCCAGATATTACAGATCTTGTAATTACATCAGTAGGATTTTGTATTTCTCCTAAGAAAAATAAATAAATATATTAGAAAATGACACATCAAACATATGAGCTTGCCAAAGTCCCATGTCATAGAGACGATCACATTAGGTCTTTGATAAAGTAATTCTTTCTGTCACTAGAGATCATGTATTATCTTCCTTTCACTGAGATAGAAATATTATTGGTTTAGATATAAAATACAGATCTTCATATATTTGGTCATTGAATGTAATTGAATTGAATGTAAAGTAGACAGTTGTTTTCTTCGATTGTTTCGTGAACACAAGAACCTAGACATATGCACTCTTTTAAGGTACATATTTTAGAGCAAAATGTCTCATGAGGCAATATGAACGATACAATTTTGTTTATTTATAATCACCAATCTTACTGTGCAGTAACCTAAATCTGCAAACATTTTATTATAGATTTATAGGGATGTTAATGAACTGTCATCTACAGTATCCATTTAGGTCAGTGTAGTGTTCACAAAGCTCAGGTTCTCAAAGGTAGGTTATTATGGGCCATTTACCTGAAAGTGGATATTATGAGAAATTGGCAACAATAATAGCTTTTGATTCTGCAATTTAAAATATTAATTTAAAATTAAACTTGCAACAAACATGAAGTATTTATTTCAGAGCACACCTCACTACAGCCATGTATCAGAAGTTATAAAATGCATATTGCACAGTGCATGGTTGTCACACTGCAGAGTATCATCAAATACTACCCACAATGCCTCAGCTCAGATTTAAGAAATTTAGATGCTATAAATCTTACTATACATAGTTTCTTCTAATAAAGAAACATATTTAAGTATGGCAAGCAAATATTTCTAGTGTTTCCTTACCATAATTCCTGGGCATATATATGCCAAATGGGTATGTCATTGAAGTGCATTGTGCTAAAATGTTTGACTTTTTAATATTGCACCACCATAGTCTGGCTAAACAAATTTCTTTGTGACTTATTATCATTAATGGTTTTATTTATGTACTTATTTAATTTATATATATGATGAGTGTCAAGTAAAATTAATGAGAGTGAAGTACTCATGAAAGAAAAAGTATAAGAAGCCCTCTGTTGGATGGAGCATTACTTTTTTTCTCCTCCTACTCCATGCACTGATCTGTTATCAGGTAAGGCAAAATTTGAACTAAAATGAATGGTCTATTCCTGGTAGTAATGACAAGAAATGAGAGCTTTCTGAATCAATATGGAGAAGCTTGTGGTGCTGGAAGAGAATAATCACATCTATGACTTGACAGATATTTCAGTAGAGCAGTTGATCAGTTTTCACACACAAGTTGATTAACTGGTTTGCTGTGTTTGCTGGAGATAGTGTTTAACTTTATGAAACAGGTGTTATCTCTGAGGACATTTTCAGCAGTAAAATAGGTTTCCCATGAAATGAAAGAAGTTCATCTTTAAGTGAAGACTCTAAACTCTTCTCATCAAATAGTTAAATTTTAGAGAGTTGTAACAAGATTAATCCAGATAGTAAAAAGTCATATTATTACATAATGCAAATAAGTGGAACCCTAAAAATACTAGGAACATGAGTACAGATAAGGTTATGATTATTTGGAATTACAAGAAAAAATGAATGCCACATATTAATAGATTTTAATCATGATCTGTTTGTCTTCCTTTCCTCAAATACATTGCATAAAATTATGATACAAATAATGAGAAAAAATGTTCACACTGTGAGAAGGAAGGATTAAATTTTATTAAATTTATATATCTTGAGAATTTATGTAAGACTCTACCTGGAAAGTTGCTGTCCACCCTGGCCTGGGAATCAGGTAGGCATTCTTCACTATATTTCATTACCCACATTTTCAATCCCCTTTCTCATCTACAGGCATGTAGCAAACTGCTTCAGTGAGCCTGTCCTCTCTTTCTGAGTCTACTACCTGGGGATACCACCAAACCTGATGGTGGACCCATCTTTCCTTCTTCAGGTGAAGATTTTCAGCCCCCAAATTCTAGCCAATCCCCATTCTTTGGGCCTGCAACAAATACCTAGAAACATGTCCTAGCCCAGAACAACAGTGAGCAAACCAGGAAGGGAGTCAGCAGTAGTCCTTCTCAGTCAATTCACAGCCACCAACAGTTACTAAGATCCAGAGAGTCCAAGAAAACTCAAGCAGAAGAAGCACATGCTTAAGGAAGACAATACCATCATCATCATTTCAAAACCCAGAGACCAAGATGCCAGCACCAAAACACAGACATTAACAGCAAAGAAATTATCCCTGCAACAGAACCCAGAAACTAATAGAGTAGCCCAATAGAAATGCAATAGTGTTAAAGCACAAGACACAGACTTCAAATTAGGTATTATGAGTATGCTCAAAGACCACAAAAACTATATAAATGAATCCCTTCATAAGTCTGTGAAAACACAAGCAGTCAGTGGAATGAAATAATGAAAACAGTAAAAGAAATAAAAATAGAATAACTAAAGAAAATCCAAATGAAGATACAACAGAAATGTAAAGTTTTGAAACCAAATATATGAACATAGAAAAACATAGAAAACATATTTTTTTGAAACCAAATATATGAACATCAAAAACATAGAAAATATTTTTAATAAAATCACGGAAGAAATATCCCTAACCTAAAGAAGGATGTGCCTATTAAAAGTACAAGGAACATAAAGACACCAAACAGACTGGATCAGAAAAGGAATTCTTGAGGAAACATAATGATCAAAACACTGAATCTACAGACCAAAGAAAGAATATTAAAACCTGCAAGGGAAAAACAAGTATCATATAAAAGTATATTCATTAGAATCCACCTGATATTACAATGGAAACACTGAAAACCAGAAAGGACTAGACAGATATCCTACAACCTGTAGAAAATCAGAGATGCCAACCAAGATTACTATACTCAGCAAAACTTTGAATCACAAAAATTGGAGAAAGAAAACATTGAATAATAAAACAAGATTTATCTATCTACAGTATCTATCTACAAATATACTTCTAGAGAAGGTGCTAGAAGGAAATTTTCAATATTAAGTGGTTAACCACATCGAATAAATCACAAGTCATAAATAATCTCATAACATCAATTCAAAGTTGGTTTGAAGTAGGGGGAATTCCCACATCACAAATCACAATAATGGGAATCAACAAACACTGTTCATTGATAATTCTCAATATCAATTGTGTTAATTCCCCAAAAGAAAGACACAGAATATCAGATTAGATTAGGAAACAGGTTGTATCTTTATTCTCTGTCCAAGAAACACACTTATCAAGGACAGAAGTCCACCTTAGGGTAAAAGGATGGAAAAAATCATTACAAGAAATTGGATCAAAGAATCAAAAGTTTGTATAGCCATTTTAAAATGTGACAAAATAGAGGTCAAACCAAAACTAACCAAAAACAATAGATAAAGGGACTATATATTTATCAAGGGAAAAAGCTACAATAAAGTCATTAGTATTCTAAACATTATTACACCAACCACAAGGGCAACCAAGTTCATAAAAGAAACAGTACAATAGCTAGTATCATATATTGACACTATCACAATGATAGTAGATGACTTCAGTACCCTATCTATTCTTGCACACTGGCAACGAAAAGCAAAATAGAGAAATACTGATGCCAAATGACATTATAAATCAACTGTACCTTGTAGATATTTATGGAACATTGTACTTGAACAGAAAAGAATGTACCTTCTTCTCTATAGCACACATAGGTTTCTACAAAATTGACTACCTACTCAGACATAAAGTCTCAACATATACAAGACAATTGAAATAATGCCCTGAATCATATCTGACCACCATGGATTAAAGGTGGATACCAACAACAGAACAAGATAAATCTTCAAAACTCATGGAAACTGAACAACTATCTACTTAATGAGAATTGGATTAGAAAAAAATATAGAAATAAATTAATAACTGCACAGAATTGAATGACAATGAAAACATAACACACCCAAAACATTGTGAAACAATGAAGGCAGTTCTGAGAGAAGTTCATATCATTCATAAAGGCTAATCAAAAAGATTAGAATGATCTCATGCTAGTAACTTAATGGTACACCTGAAATGTCTAAAACAAAAAGAATAATTCATATTCCAAAGGAGTAGATAGCAGGAAACAATCATCTCATAGCTAAAAGAAGTTAAATAGAAAAAGTACAAAGATTCACTGAAATAAAATGTTGTATGTTTCTTTTTTTATCATCTGTAGAATTTCCCTGATAGATTTTTTTTGGTCACATATATTATCATATCTTCTACAAATAGCAATACTTGGACTTTTTCTTTTCCATTTGTATTCCCTTGATTTCCCTAAGTGTATTATTGCTCTAGCTAAACCTTTAAGTACTATATTGAGTAGATATGGAGAAAATGGACAGCCTTGTTTTGTTGCTGAGTTTAGTGGAATTGCTTTAACCCTTCCTTCATTTAATTTTATGTTGACTATAGGTTTTCTGTAAATTGCCTTTATTATGTTTAATTAGGTCCCTTGAATCCTTGATCTCTCCAAGACTTTTACTATGCATGGGGTGTTAGATTTTGTCAAAGATTTTTGACATCTAATGAGATGATCATGTTGGATTTTTTGTTTGTTTCAGTTTGTTTATATTGTGGATTACAGTTGCTGATTTTCATATGTTGATCCATCTCTGCGTCTACGGGATGAAGACTACTTGATCATGCTGGAACAAGGGGAACACTTCTCCATTATTGGTGGGAGGGCAAACTTGTATAGCCACTTTGAAACTCAGTATGGCAGTTTTTCAGAAAATGAATTGGGGATAGATTTATCTCAGGCCCCAGCTATACCAGTCCTGGTTATAGACCCAAAGGAGATACCATCCTGCCACAAGGACACTTGACCAACTATGTGAAAAGCAGTTTTATTCGTTTTAATCAGAAACTGTAAACAACCTAGGTGACCCTCAACTGAGGAATGGATAAATAAGATGTAATATATTTGCAATGGAGTGTTTCTCAGCTGTTAAAAAATGACATTTTCAGGCTAATTATGGAAATAGAAAAAAATTATCCTGAGCGAGGTTACCCAGAGCCAGAAAGACAAACATGGTATATACTCACTTATCAGTAGATATTAGCTATAAAGGAATGGATAATCATACTATAATACACAGACCCATAGAAGCTTAGTAACAAGGAGGGCTCAAGGGGTGACACATAATCTCCCAGAGAAGTGTATATAGAATAAATTTCCTCAGTGGACTGAGAGTGGGAGAGGGTGGGAACAAGAGGGAATCAGATGTGGGGGATGCAGGGAGAGAGCACTGGGAGTGGAATCTAAATCTAGTTGAGTCATTGAATCTAGGATAAACAGAATGAAATAGTTCTTTCTTACTGTATCTAGGGTAACATTAGAATATAGTCATTGTTTGCTGGAGACACATAGACTTTAAAGAAATTAGAAATTGTAAAGAACAGTGTTTGTTTTCTGTGATTTATAGAGTGTTTTTTCTGAAGAAGTTTTCATCCATTGCATGACTTTGATCACAATATTATCATGGCATATCTGGAGTGTCTTGAATATTGGGTATTGCAAACAGTACACAATAAAGACTGAAGTTGAAAGGGTGTGATTATTTACTTCAGAGAACATATAGAATACATCATAGGTGTTTTTGTTTAAAGGAACTTGTTTTATTAAAATACAACTCTGTAAAATAATAAATAAGCCTTTGCACAGATCTTTAAAATTTAGTTCACCAAAAATTTTCTCCTTGTTGTCAGTGGGCTGAAACTTACATTCTTGAGTGGCTTTCCTTCTTTGAATGTCCTATGCAATACAAAACACTGACATTTGGCACTCAACATCATGGGCTCAAGGAAGAGAGGTGTCTGCATACTCCAGGACTGCATGCCAGAGCATAGGCAAAACTCCAGGTTTGGGCAGGGATATGTGGCATTTACCATCTCAGGAGCAGAAGTATTTGCAGTTGCTAATGTGTTTTTTTGAAAGGAAATAGAGTGAAAATGGAAGAAAAACACATCCTACAGAAATTTTGGTATTATTTCAATGGCAGGCTTATTGGTTTGAGGAAACTCTTTATATTCAATTAAAACTGATAATATGGGATCAAGTGTTGAGAAGTTTAAAGAGAGCTCATCAGAGAGGGGATTCTAAACCAATAATGATTATGTCTCTATGTAATTAATCTCTAATGCTCTGGAGCCATTGCAGAGTGAGAAATTACAGAAAGTTCACTCAGATGTGGAACAGGGAAATTAAACGGAAACTATTCTGGATAGAAATTGTCCATCAGCAGAGGAGAATTTTTTTACATGAAGATAAGAATGTTGTTTCAGAGGGAAAAGGAAATGAAGAATGTCAAGACACTAGAAATGAATATCCTTCTTTAGATGATACAGACTTAGAAATGAGAACGTTTGAAATGCTAACTGCACACTTGCAGGAATTAAAGACATACATGAAAATACTAACAACACAGAGAATAGGAGGAGAAAAAATATTCCTGGTAGAAAAGAGTCAAGGAAAAGAAATAAAAAAAGAAATTTCCTCAGTAACAAAGCGAAAGTGTTTAGTCAAAGACCTCTGATGCCACCTTATGAGGGAATTGAGAAATGGTTGCGTAAGGTCATAAGGACACCTTTACAGGTGTGTTTCTATTTCATATGCAGGAAATGCTTGCAAATAATCAATATCCTCAGTCCTAAGTTTAGATTACAGGCCTACAGATATGACAGACTTAAGATGATTGAAGGAAGCAGTGGTGGTATATAATGCATTCAACTGCTGTAAGACATGTTTTAAATAATCGGGCTGCTTGGCATATAATTATTCCACAACATCAGAAGGACTTAATGGTAGTTATATTAGAAGCTGATCCTCAATTACAATAGCTCACCTAGTGGAGAGAGGAATCAGCAGGCATGGAATAGCATAATCATGCTAGAATAGTGAATATACTGAAGGATCATTTTCTAGGTGAAGTTAAATATGCTGATTTACAAAGACAGGTATAATTTGATGACTCCACTATCATGCAATGTCATTTAGCAGCATTAAGGGTCTGGGATGAGGCTAAGGAGACAGGGAGGAGAACTACCTCACTTACAAAAATTACACCAAGTTCAGAGGAAGCTGACACTGAATTTTTACAAAAATCGATTTCAGCATTGCAAAAAGCTATATTTGATCCTGATGTTATGAAAGTTTTAGTTGAATATTTGGCTTTTGAATAATTTCAAAAAGAAATGTGTCCCCTGAGTATAATCAAAGAAAAGGGCCTCAACCCTCAGGAGTTTGTATGAGGTACAGAAAAGGTACATATTGGACTAATGAATATAGATCTGTGAGAAAAGTGAGTGTAAGTCAATCCTATAATGAATATAGATCTGTCAGAAAAGTGAAATGCAATCTGCCTGGAAAACTGATGAAGGGCTTAGCTCAGAAACCAAGAATAAACAACATGAGCCAACAATTTCTTGTCAGCAGTGAAAAAGCTCATCAATAAAGCAATCAGGAGAATTCAAATTCAGTATTGGAGAATTAATGAATGCTACTTCAGGAAAGCACTGCTTCATATTTAACTATTGGTGAACATGTAACATTATCCCCACAATTTCCTAGTTATAAAGTAGACACTGGACTATATGGTTGGTTCTATTTCACCAGGGACAGTAGGAATAATGGTGGCAAGAAGTAGTTTAACATCTCAAAGATTTATTGTAAACCCATTTTTATAGATGAAGATTACACAGGAGAAATTAAAATTGCACTTCTATTAAAAAAAAAGACCACGCAGATAGAAGCTGGTGATGGAATAGCTCAATTATTATTACTCCCATATCTTAAAATAAAGCAGCTCCAGTATGTAGGACAGGAAGGTTTGTAAGTACAGGAAAAAAGGTGTTTTGGCAAAATCATTATTGATGAAAGGCCAAAATTCAAATAAAAAATGAATGGGATTGAGATTGAAGGGTTAGTAGACATTGAAGCTGGTGTATTTATACTTTCTCAAGAGTCATGGAATACAAATTGATGTCTTCAAGGGGTGCCTACTGAAAAGTTATGTCAGATAAAACAAAGTGTAGAAGGGATTAAATGTATAGAATGTGAAGAACAAAAAGGGATATTAAAGCCTTATGTGCCTGATATAGCCATGAATTTATGGAGGAGAGATTTGCTTCAATAACATGGTGCTTGGATTAATATTTCTACAACTTCAGAAACAGCTTGAAAATTATGTTAAAAATGGGATGCATTTCTGGAAAAGTTATTGGAAATAATTATCAAGGAAAATCACATGCTATACAGGTTGCCAAGAAACAAGACAAGGCAAGAATCAGCTACCCAAATTTGGAGTAGGAGGCATTCCATTAGCCCAACTGCTCTGAATTTAAAATGATTAACTAATAAGCCTGTATGGGTGGAGAAGTGGTCCTTGATAAAGAAAAACTGTGGATGCTTGAGCAACTAGTACAGGAACAGGTAGATTCTAAATGTATTGAGGATATTGTAAGTCCTTGGAATTCCCCTGTATTTGTAATAGAAAGGGTCCTGGAAAATGGTGAATGTTTACTGATTTGAGAGGTGTAAACAAAATTATTCAATATGTGGGTCCTTTAAGACCTTGAATTCCATTACCTTCTTTATTGCCTAAAGCTGGGCCTACAATAGCTGTTGATTTAAAAGATTATTTCTTTACTATTATTCCCTTGTAGAAATAATATAGAGAAAAATTTGCTTTTACAGTTCCTACTTATAATTATCAGGCTGTAAAATGATATTAATGGAAAATCTTTCCCCAGGAAATAGTCCAACTTTATGTCAATAATTTGTGAATCAACCACTGGTTCATAATTTCCTCAATTCCTTATCTACCATTATATGTATGATATCTTAATAGATGCCTCTGATATCAACATCCTTGAAAGAATATTTGTTGAGATGTAACAGATTTTATGTCAATAGAGATTGCAAATTGCTTCTGGGAAATTCAAAGGAGAGATTCTCTTAATTATTTAGGATTTAAATTAAATAATCATAGAATTCAACCACAAAACATACAGATTAGAAGAGATCAATTACACACTCTTAATAATTTTCAAATATTTTTGGGAGATATTAATTGGTTGAAGCCTACCATTAGATAGACTATTCAAGAATTAAACAATTTGTTTCAAATTTTCAAGTTGATTTGGATTGAAACAGTCCAAGGCACTCAACAGCTGAAGCAGAAAATGAGTTGACCCAAGTAGAACAGAAATTACAAGATGCCTGTGTAGATTAATTAGATTTCACAATTGAATGTATTTTAGTAATTTTACCTTCTACACATTCCCCTATTGGACTCATTATACAAAGGGAGGATAATGTTTTAGAATAGATATTTTTTAGCCCATAAACAGGTAAAAAATTAAAAACCTACACAAAAAGTTTTCTGAATTAATTATACAGGAAAGACTAAGTCTTTTTCAATTGTCAGGAATGGATCTGACTGAGATTATAGTGCCTTATACTAATGTTGAAATTATGCACTTTTGGATAATTAATGATTACTGGTAAAGAGCTTGTAGCAATTATTTGGAGATCAACAACAAATATCCCCAAAGTAAACAACTTCAAATTTATAAAGAGAACTGAATGGATTCTTCTCCATGTAGTGAAAAAAGCACCTATTTCTGGGATGCTTACATGTTATACCGATGCAAATAAATTAGGAATTGAGGGCTATATAGCAGGAAACATAAGTAGACCAAATTCCCTGTGCTTCTGTCCAAAAATCAAAATTATATGCCATTTTAGTTGTTTTATTAGAGTTTAATGAAACTATTAATAAGATTACTGATTCTCAATATGTAGAAAGAGTTGTATTATACATAGAAACTGCTGAACTAATTCATAATTAACTTTATTATTCATGCAACAACAACAGGCAATCTGGGAAAGGAATTTCCCATTTTGTATTATTTGTATTTGGTCTCCTATGTGATTTCCTGGGCCATTAGCAAAAGGAAATCAAGAAATTGATAACTACTAATAAGAAATATTTTAGGAGATTCAGAATTTCATTAAAAACATCATGCTATTAGTAAAGGTTTAACAAAAACTTTTTCATTAGCTGATGACAAGCTGAAGAAATTATAAAAACATTGTCCAACTTGCTCTTTGTGTAATCTCCATGTAACTTACCTACAGGAATTAAATCTAATGGCCACCAAAGAAAGGAAATTTGGCAAATAGATGAATTTCACTTGGCAGAATTAGGAAAAATAAAATATATACATCATATTATTGACACATACTCTTGATGTTAATGGGCATCATCTCTAAATTCTGAAGAGACTTTAGCTGTAATTACCTATTTATTATTAATTACCTATTATTTGCATTGAGAATACCAATACAAATTAAAACTGACAATACTCCTGATTATGTTTCTAGTAAGAGGAAATATTTTTGTACATTATATTGTAAAACACATTATTACTGTGTCTTTTACAATAGGACAAGCAATTGTTGAAAGATCGAATAGCATTCTAAAAGGATGTTTATATACCAACAGGGAAATGTGATACTCCCAGATAGATTACATAATGCTTTGCTAACTTTACATTTTCAAATGATAATGAAACAAGGACAACAGCTGCTGAAAGGCATTGGACTGTGGAAAAACTGCAGAATTGGGTCAGCCTGTGTATAACGGTTTTTTGACAGTACAACGGGAGCCAAGAAAGGTGTTATGATGGGGTTGAGGTCACGCTTCTGCTTCTGCAGGAGAGTGAAAGTTGTGGATACCATTAAAATTAATAAAACTTCAACATGAGCAAAGTCTCTTGGATGCCTTGGCTGTTGACATGGATAACAGAACTCAGGGAAGAAAGAGATACAGAAAGCCTTGAAGCAGACAGCTGATCCTTCTACTTGGTGACAGCTTAAGAAATTGTTGGAAAAAGTGGAAGCAATAGTTTAGCTGGCTAATGAATGCTACAGCTTTGTTCATTGCTCTGCTGTCTGTGGTAACTGTACAGATAACACGAACTAATCATACTTACTGGACTTATATTCCCAATCCACCAATTAATAAAGGGGTAAATTTTGGATATTTGGATATTTATGTTGTAGTCAATGAATCTTCTTGGCTACCTGGACATTATGGCCACAGATGACCTTCTAGGCCCCAGGAAGAGGGTAAGTAAATTACAAATTATATTGTGAGAGTACAAGGAATTGCTATTTGCATGGGAAAGGAACTCACTGTTTAAATATAACCTTTCAAATTTGGTTATTTATACTTAATACTACCCAGTATTTTCCTAATAAATTACATATACTCCAAGGATATTGTTTTAGAGGATAGGAGATTAATGCTACTAGTTCCAAAAATCTACAATTTTGTGAGATGTGGGTTACCAACAAGGAATCTGCCTAGATACATTGACAACAATGTAAAAGTGAGCAGTCTTGGGTACTTTTTAATATCTCCCAAGTAGAAGTCATTGTTTGGTGTCCTTATGTCATGTCTTCCCTTGAGGAAAATATTCTCACTCATAATACAGATATCAAGGTTTGAATAAAACTAGGGAAATTAGTTCCACTGTTGATGACTCTTTACAGTGGCATAGAGTTGGGATGTCAGATACTGTGCTGTGTTTTGGCAATTTAGTTCAGAGTAATTTGTGGAAATTAGAAAGTGTCTTACATTCTCTTAAAGCATGGAAAAAAGGTTAAATATTAATGATGTGTAAGATGAATTGCTAAACGGTCTTATTAATCAAAAACACAGATCCAGATCTTGGGGTGAAAGCCAAGAAATCAAAGGAACAAAACAAGCCATAGCCACAAGTTCTTACCCTAGGAAATCCTCAGCCCAAGATAGAGCTCCTTCCTGTATATTCACACCTATGTCCTTTCTGTGCCCTGCCATCTCTCTTCCTTTCTTTGCCCAGCTACATCATTTCCTTTTTCTGTCCAGCTCTATCACTTCCTGTCTGTCTGTAAAGACCTTCAGACCTCTATGTTTAACTAGTGCTGGGAATTAAAGGCATGTGCCACCATGCCTGACTCTGTTCCCAGTGTGGCCTTGAACTCACAGTGATCCAGATGAATCTCTGCCTCCAGAATGCTAGGATTAAAGGTGTGTGCTACCATTGCCTGACTTCTATGTATAATATAGTGACTAGCTTTTTCCTTTATTCTTCAGATAAGCTTTATTGTGGTACACAAATAAAAATCACCATAATGATGATAAGTATGCTTTGTCCTTTAGATTAGATACAAAGTCATTTCTTTTCTAGCACTTGTAACATCATGTATTATTGAAAGAGCCTATACAATGGCACCCTAATAACTATAGTATCATATGCAAATGCTGTACTATGCATACTGATATTAATGCTGGTATATCATTAGATGAATCTTCATTCAATATAAAAACTCTGACAAAATTAGTACTGGAAGAGTAATACTTGAAATAATTATAGATACATACCACCAAACAAGAGCCAAGGTTAAACTAACTGATGGTAAACTGAGAGTATTTTCTGTAGATTTTAGAATGAAGTAAGAGTGAATTCTGTCTTTACTATAGTACTTGCTGACTGATCTACAGCAGTAAGACAGGAGAAAACCAGTTGTGTTTAATTCTACCCTAGGTCTTTGAGCCATTCAGATTCTGATTCCTGTCCAATCAGGCAGAGTTGGTCATGGCCTCCCTCTCCTGGCTTGTGACTCAAGTTTTCCTTCAGTTAGCTTAATATTGGCTCTATGTTGGTGGTCTATATCAATAATTATAATGAATAATATTCTTTCTACCCAGGTTTCATCAGAGTTTTTTCTTGAATGTTATATTGAATTTGTTGAAAGGCTTTTCTGCATTAAACAATATGATCATGTGAATTATGTACATGTCTAACAATATGCACATGCTCTTAAGAACCTTGTACCACTGGAGTAAAACCAATTTGGTTGTGATGTATAAATTTGCTAATAGTTCTCAAATTTAAATGGCCAGAATTTTATTCATGTTAGATTGGAATATTGTCCAGACTTCATGTCCTTATATAATTTTGGAATCAGAATAATGCTGGCTTAAGGAAATATGATTTTAGAGTTTTATTTTGTTTTCATTGTACAGACTGTGTAGCACTGTGCGAACCATTGATCAAAATCAATCATTTGTAGGCTACTCCCCGAAGCTGTGAGCCACCAATTCCCAGCACATATT